>JAQQSK010010154.1:0-12794 GCA_028658325.1 Potorous gilbertii | reverse complement strand
TATAAAATCTTAATTTTAAGGAAGTGATTGTAGAACATTTATAAATAAATAAAATAAAAATTAAAAAAAAAATTTAAAAAAAATAAAAAAAATAAAAAAAGATTAACAGCAGGGTAGTAACCTATCCCAAGGCTGTTTTAACAGAATTTCTCGTATGTTTATGTATATATCTTGCAACATACATTAATAAAAACAGTATGCATACCAATGTAATCGCAGCTGTGAAATATGAAAGAATCAAATGATGGTGCATTTTTAAGGTTTGGGATTTCTAAAATCCTATTGCTTGAGAGATTATAAGTGCTTCAATCTTATAAATATATGTATTTATTATTAACCCTGTAAGGACCATAATTTAAATATATGTTAGGACAAGAGAGGATTCTGGGAAGATGGGAGAGTGGGTTAGAAAATTCCAGGCTCTCAAGATTTTCCCCCATAAAAGAGATAAAAATAGCAACTTAGGGAGAACGAAGGGTGGGTAAGAATACATAAGAATAGAGGCACAACAGGGATCTTCCTGGAACAATTTGAGAAGATCAGAAGAAAAATCCCAGGAAGAGGCTTCGTCCCCATGAAGAATAAACACCTCCAGGCCAGGTTCCCCTTTAAGAACAAGCAGCAAGCCCTGGGCTTAGCTGGTTTGAGAGGCTGCCTCAGCCCCAACCACAAGAACTTTTACCCCAGGGATAGTGAGGGGAGTGGGGTGTCCCAGCCTGGGAAGATCAAGGGAACTTCTGTGGACAAGGAAAGTCAGACCCAGCTATGCTGTGAAGAGTAGCGAGGACCAGAAGGAAGCAGCACAGGTTAGGTGAGTGCAGAAGCTGTGAGGCAGAAAGCCCATGGCTGTGGGCATTTACAGGAGGTTGGAGGCTTGCCTTAAGTTCCAGGCTAGAGAGGAGAACTGAAGATCTGGGGCAAGAGGCACCATCCCCCATTGACCAGGGCTAGAAGTGATTACAAAAATTAAGCTATTATCACAGAAAAATGCACAGGCAATCACAGAAAGCTATTATAGGAATAGAGAAGACTGAGTTTCAACTTCAGAGGAGGTTGTTGAAGTAAAGAAACCCCCAAAGCGTAACGTTAACCGGCCCAAAAAGAATCCATGGAAGATTTTTTAAAAGACTTTAAAAATCAAATGACAGAGATGGAGGAAAAACTTTAAAAAGAAAAATAAGAACACTTCTAGAAAAAACAAAAAGATTATGAAAGGAAAGTCAACCAATTAGAAAATGAGTTCTAGAATCTTAAGGAAGAAAATAATACCTTGAAAATTAGAAATGGGCAAGGTGAAGCCAATGAAATTATAAGAGATCAAGAAATAAACAAAATATGAATGATGAGAAAAATAAAAGAGAAAGTAAAACATCCCATAAAATAAACAACAGATTTGGAGAATAGCTCAAGAAAAGAAAATATAAAATAATCTGACTAACTAAAAGTTACGATCAAAAAAGAATCTTGATACAATAATACAGAAATAATTAAAGAAAACTGTCCTGAAGCATTAGAACAAGGAGGGAAAGTTGAAAAGGAAAAAAAAATCAACTGATCACCACTTAAAAGAAATCCTCTAAGGAAAACTCACAGAAATATCACAGTCAAATTCCAAAACCCCCAGCTCAAGGATAAAATATTAAAAGCAATAAGAATAAAATAATGTAAATATGATGTGCCACAATTAGAATTACACAAGACCTAGCAGCAGAGACATTAAAGAATTGCAAGTCTTAGAACACTACATATCGAAGAGCAAAAGAACTGGGCTTCTGGCCAAAAATATCATACCCAGCCTGAATGAAAAAACAAAAAATGAACATTTGATCTACTGTCAGACTTTGTTAAAAAAAACTGAACTTAATAGAAGATTTGACATACAAGAGTCAAGAGAAATATAAGGTACATATCAAAGACTGATTACAAGGGATTCAATAGGGACCATTTACTCTATGTAAAATGCAAAATTTATGTCTAAGATTCTTAATAATTAGGTAGCTCCTAAGAAAGATTGAGGTAAACCTGAGTATAGTATGAATTTAAAAAGTAAAACCATGTAGGAATGGCTAAAAGGAGTAATTACTTAATACAAATGAGGTGAAAGAGAAAGAACTGATACAGAGGAATTAGATGGGGAAGGAGGCCTGGTAACTCTGGTAACCTACTTTCATTGAGAATGGGTTTAAGAGAGAAGAATACCTATGTATTTAGAAGAGTATAAAAGTCTTCTAAATTCAGAAGAAATAAAATGGAAGGGGAAGAAGGAGAGGACAATGGAGAGATCTTTAGAGGGAATAAGTAAAAGCGGGTAGAGAAGGGTCATTAGATTCAAGGAAATGGGAGGATAGAGGAGGGATCCTTGGAGAAGGGTAGGCAGGTAGGAGGGCAAGATAACAGGTAGAAATACAGAAGGCAGAAAGGATAGAAAATAAGATATGCAAAAACATAATAACAAAGACCAGAAGTAGAATTTGTTTGGGAAAGTATATCTCTATATATGCAAGTACACATATATATGTGCATGTATATATCTGTAACTATAGAGAAACACATCCAAACTTAATTATAGCCTGGGGGAAGAGGGAGAACAAAGTAAAAAAGTGCACAGTAGAGAACAAAGAAAAGATGAACAGTTGTCAACACATATTTATCATACAGGCCTTTCTGGAAATGAAAATTTATTGTTCCATATTTTGAATCCTCTCTTATATTCTGCTTTGCACATGACTCCATTTTTTTTCCTTTTTTACTTTGTATTTAAGTTCCAATATTTAAGTTTATGATATGTTTTGGTTTCTTTTCTCTATTCTGTATTTGGGTTCTGGTATTTGCATCTAAAATAAAATTTTGAAAAAATAATACCTTGAAGGACTAAGCTGTCAAATGATGCAGTATATTTTTTTATTCATTTTTGTCTTTGTTTCCCAACAGCTAGCACAGTTTAGCACGTGGTAGATGTTTAATAAATATTTGTTTATTGTTTAGAAAGGTAAGTCAGAAACAAGAAGTAAAAAGCTTCAAATGGCTAAACCTATGAGGTAACAGAGAGTCACTGGGGTTTATTTAGCAGAATCTGAGTCATTTATCTTCATTTCTTCCTCAGGGGCTAGGATAGTGTCTTAAGTTTAGCGTTTACGATGTTTGCTGTAGCATACAAATTATTTGACTTTCATAGCAACTATTTTTTATTAAGATACTACAATAATAAAAGTCAATGTGGTAGAATTGGTAGAAAGTATCTTATCTTATCAAACTTTTTTAAACCATACATTTTAAGATAATTTACCTTCTCCACTTTTAAGCATAACTTTGAACCTTTGGTAAAGATGAAAAAGAATTACTTTAAGCATCCACTTCTTCTATTTTATGTTTCTATATACAGATTACCAACATGTTATATACATATCCAAGTGCATACATACACAGAGAAACACACACACCATGGACCATGCATGACCAGGTACCAAGAATGCTAAAAAGAGTATTCAGTTTTTGGAAGTTAGTTCAATATAGAGTAATGAAATCAATAAAAAATATTTAGCAAACATTTATGCTTCAATTACTGTGGGACATCCTCAGCAAGCTTAAAGCAAGATGCATCCAAACAAAGCAATAAGGTAGTAGTAGCAGCAAATGAGTGGTACAACACTGGAAAGAAATTACTACTCTGTGGTAATAAAGTAAAGATTTCATGAAGGAAATGGGATCCAAGTAAATTAGGGTTTGGATGAGTGGACAGTAGAAGACATTCTAAGCAGAGGCAACATAGTGATTAAAGAATTAGGCTTTGTGGGGAACAACCACATGAGTAAGAAACAGCAGAATGAAATTTGAGTAGACAATTGTTTCACAAACAACACACTGGTGAGTTTTTTGGACTCCAGCATCTAACAGGTTCACAGGTTCACTCTTGATCTGCTCAGATAGGAAGGACAGGAAAACAGCTTCAGAGGGATTAATAATCTTAATCTTACTTTATTCTAGTTTAGTTTTCTAAATGGACCACTGATAATGGGAGCATCAACTCCTACCGCATTCCCTAATCAACCTTCTCACAGGGGCTAGCATGAAGGGGAGGGAGGGACACCTACTCTCCTACATCTTGATAGGGTCAATAGAGACAGGCACAGTATTCTAGTTTGTGCACTCCCCTAAATCCCCTTAAGTAGTAAGAGAAATGAAAAATGAAAAATTAGAAATTATTTACATAAAATCTTACTCTTTTCTGTCTGATATGCAAATCAGATAAGCAGAACATGCAACAAATCATAATAGAAAGAACATTGTGGGGGGAGCCAAGATGGTGAAGCACAGACAATAACTCAGGGAACTCTCTCAATGTTCCCCTCTAAAATAATATAATAAATAATAAACATAACATAAAACAATAATCAAATTTCAGAGTGGTGGAGACAAAAGCTGGAGCTGAGATATTTTTCCAGGCTAAGACAACTTAAGAGGTCAGCAGGAGAGATCTGTGACACCAGGATGGGTGCCAGCTGAAAGCACAATCCACACAAGCAGCAACACCAATGGTGGGCCTTGGAGGTGGCTGCAACAGCCATAGCAGCATAGCTTCAGAACTCGTCCAGAGACAGTAAAACAGTCCAGACAGAGTCAGACAAATGGTAAGAAAGAAATCACAGGTGACCCTTTGCTTTGGATGTAGCTGGTACTGAATGGAAATTCTACTGCCCATACACAGTTCTACGTTGCAGTTGTAAGGTGGAGAGGAGTATTTGTGTTTTGTCATAAAGAAGCAAAGACCCTGGTCATAGTCCCAAGGTCAAAATGAGAGAAAGTGCTTACAGCTACATGGAAGTAAGGACCCTTCCTGGGCAAAGAACAGGAAACAGACTACGAGAGCAGTGAAAACACCTCTCCTTGAATCTCACCACCTTGCAAGCACCAAAACCTTGGAGACACCTACAAATCAGAAGGATAAAAAAGCCTGAAGGCTGGGATTATGTCTCCCCAGTCCAGGTAAGCAGAGTCTAACAACATAAAATTCAAAGTCAAGAAACAGACTAGAAAATGAGCAAATAACCCTCCCCTCCCAAAAAAAAGGAACTTGACCATACAAAGCTACTACTGTGTGGGGAGACCAAGACAGAAATTCAGAAGAACGCAACTTTGTGAAAAGAACTGCAAGGAAAGCATCAAAGAAAAATGTTAATTGAATGCAAGCCCAACAGGAACTCCTGGGCATGCTAAAAGAAAATGACAGAGGAAAAAAAATGGAAAAGAAATGAGTGTTGCAATAAAATTATGAAAATTATTAAAAGTTTAGTAAAGTCACAAAAATTCTTAAGTCAAGTGCAAGATAATCATTTTCCAGCAAAATAAAATTCTAGATATCAGCAGTCAGAGTTTATTCATTACTCTTCTCTCTTCCTTTCAAAATCAGAGTGAGGCAGAATCTCTACAACCCTAAATAAAAATCATCCTCTCCCTATTCACTTTCCATTCTCTCACTGCCATCAACTTGCTCCAATTCTTAATCAAGTTTTGTCTCTTCCTTTCACTCTGAATTCCAGAACCTCATTCCTTAAAATTCTAATCACTTTAGACCTTTTGCCCCTTGGGATCCCTTCATCTTCTGGCATTCCAAGAGGCTTGACTCCCCCCCCCCCACCCAATTCTAGTCTCTCCTTTTGACATTCATTCAGCAACCTCTCCTCCTCTGAGTTTCATTGGATTTGTCACCAGATCTTAGAGCAGAAAAAAAAAGACCATCATTCTTTGTGGAGAGGTTTAGTAACTGGCTTACGGTCCGGTCCTCCTTTCCACCTTCACCTCTGCTCTTATGCTTTAGAACTTTAAGATACATGCTGACTATTCCCACAAGCATTCTGGCTCCCCAATTCATCAACTTTCTTAGCTCCTATTACCTACTCCTCCATTTCACTTCAACCACACAAAGTCCTCAACATTACCTACAAATGTTCCATTTCCAAGATAAAGACCTAGGAACTGACTTTAGTATCTATCCAATCTTATCATTTTCCTATCATTCCGCATTTCTCTGTGTCTCACATCTCCTTATACCAGAGAACTTTACTACCTGTTGCTCCCATTCATTATCTCCATCCCCAACTGTAACAGTAAACACCCTGAAACATCCAGAATGGCCTATTAGCACAGGTTCTTAGATCTTCTTTTCTAAAAGGAAAGTAACTTTTGAGGAGTCAATAATCTTTTTTCACATATCAACACAGAAATAAAGACCAACAGACAGGGCTTCTAACTGTCTGACCACATAAGCAATACATACAACACAGATCAACAGACATATCCAATGGCTGGACCATTACACACATACATAGTTACCACAAAGAGAAGCACCAACATCAGGATTTCAAAGCCAGGGGACTACTTAGCACCTTCCCAGAGTCTCATATGGCACATGAACCTTCTTACAAAGAGTAAGTGCCAAAGCAAAACCTCACCTCAGAGCTGGAGGGCATGATAACCCTCTTGACCTAGTGCCTCATTAGAAATTTTAAAAGGGGGGCAGAGTCAAAACAACAGAGCAGAAAGACAGACCTATAGAAGCTCCCCCCATAGTCCATAAAATACCTGTAAAAAATGACTAAACAAAATCTAGAGCAGCAGAAGCCACAAAACAACAGAGTGAAAGAGATTTCCAGCCCAAGAAAGTCTGGAAGGCCAACAGGAAAGGTCTATCACACCAGGTGCTGCAGGGACAGGACTGTAACAGGCTTCAGGGTGCCACCAGCAGCAGGTCCCAGAAATAAGGGGAAATGAAAAATACAGATAATCAGGTATAGAAAGCTATCTTACTCTACAAGACGAGAGAGAAGATGGGGATAAGGGAAGAGGGGGATGTGATAGAAGGGAGAGCAGACTGAGGAAGGGGTAATCAGAATGCAGTGTTTTGGGGTGAGGGAGGGGAGAGATGGGGCGAAAATTTGGAACTCAGAATTTTGTGAAAATGAATGTTGAAAACTAAAAATAAATTTTTAAAATTAAATTGTTGGGTGTATTAGAAAAGGATTCATTTTAGAAACTGGATCATTTGGCTTTCCACAACCCTTTGGATGAGGCATCACATGGGAGAAGGAGGCAAGGCAATGTTGATATGCTAGTATATGTTTAACGGTCAGCAGTACCCTCCAAAAAAATATACCCAAGACACACTTTTATGTTTAATATATATTATTAGATTTCCTCCTTCATTTTCTTAAGTCAGAGCAGGGGTTGGTACAAACTATGGCCCTCTGGTCACACTTTGCTAACCTCCATTTATAGCCATTTCCAAGATGTAAATGTTCAGTCTGAAAGGTTAAAAAGTCGGCTGGCTCTAGCACACTGGGGGAAGAAGAGGGCCACAGTTTCAGCTTTGGCTCCACCCTATTGCCTGTCTTTAGCCAGAGGAAGGATATATGAGATGTAAATGGTCTAGAAGACTTCAGATGTCCCATATTTCTATAGTTATTCCTGTCATAGTCTTGGAACAGATGACAGTGATGCCTGAATCGACAACCAAGGACAGATGGACCCAGATTCACTGTCCTCAGCCAGAACGTTTTGAGTACTCCAAGAATAAAAGAAAAAAACATATAGTAACTAGTATTTGATATTTTGTCTAAGAATGAACCTATTTTCTCCTGGATTCCTGTTCTTGTAGGAGACTATGTCACAGACATTTTGGAGAAGATGGTTTTTACTTATTGGTCTTACTGCAAGAGTTTAGTAAATACCTCTTTCTAAAAGTTACTTAAATCTATATGACTAAGATGATCCTCAACTGATAAAAACTGAGAGAAGCATATGAGGGGGTGATGTGGAGGGAAGTTTAAAAGGTTAAATCCCAAGGGATTTAATAGGATTTAATTCAATAGGACCCTAAAGGGAATATGTTGTCAAATTCTGAAGGTCCAATTTGTCAGTAGGAGTTGGGAGAAAGGGCTTATATAGGCTCCAAAAGGTTCAGAGAAGTTTAGTGATTTTCCTAACCATAATGCACGCCTAATACATGCTTGTTGAATAATTACTTAGGGTCAGAGATCTAATAAGTGTCAGAGGCAGAGTGTGGACCGAGATTTTCATGAGTTTAAGTTGAAACTATAACATTGCCTCTATCTTGATAGCCCTGAAAAATTTAAAACATAGAAATGAAGGAAGTTATCCCTAAATGGGAAGACAAGAACTCATATTTCCTTTTGAGAGAATAGTCAAAGCAAATCAGATACTACGTGGACTCAGTATTTTATGTTACCTGAGTCATTATGTTTGTTCAATTTTAAAATATATGCATATATTTCACTTTACAGTACTCTACATGCATTCCATATTTACTGAGCTTGTATTACATTCATATTTTAATTAGGTTTCATGTTTTCATATTCTACATACGCCTGGAGGCTATTGAAATAGGTATATTTTAAAAAGTCCAATGAATAAATAAAATACAATTCTTACTTCTATCAACAGTGCTTTTGTTATTGTTTTACACTCAAGACTTATTATTTCTAATATTAATAATGGCAATTGCTTTCTGTATCATTCTAGAGAACAGTAAGAATTCAAACACTGCATCATATTTAAAAAAACAATGGAAGCAGTTTTTAAAAGGATGTGAAGATTTTTAGGGAACTAAGAAGCAGATATGTATAGTGGAAAGACTACTGGGTCAGAGGAAATGGCATATACTCCTGCCTACACCAACCACTACCTACGTGACCATGAGCAGGTCACACATAAACTCCATGTTATTCAGTTTCCTCATCGATAAAGTGAGGGGCCTGATTAGAAAGTTTTTAAGGTTTCTTCCAGTTCTAAACATATAATTGTAGTTTTACTTCAAAGCTAAACATTATCTTTGGGAATAGGATGTAGCATAAATATAAAAATAATCATCAATTTCTATTTATTCCTCAGGTTACTGCTCTGGGCTACTACCCTGACTCATACTTAAATTAGTGAATTTTGCCACCAGAGGGAAATAGTTACCTTAGGTTCAAGTGTGAATTCTGTGGAGCTGCCCTTATAAAAGTACAATCCATGGAGGCGGAGCGAAGATGGTAGAGTAGGAAGACACACCTACTCTAGCTCTTCCCCCACAGCCCATAAAATACCTGTAAAAAATGAATCTACACAAATTCTAGAGTGGCAGAGGTCACAAAAAGACAGAGTGAAAGAGATTTCCAGCCCAAAGCAGCCTGCAAGGCCAACAGGAAAAGTCTATCACAGAAACAGAGTACAGCCCAGTGCAGCATTGGCTGCGCAGCACAGCAGGAAAAGGACTGGAGCAGGCTTCAGGTCTTTTGCAAAACTACACATATATAGCCTATACTTAACTGCTTGCCTTCTCAGTGGGGATCGGAGGAAGGAAGAAAAGTTGGAACTCAGAGTTTTAGGAACAAATGTTAACAACAGTTTTTGCATACAACTGGGAAATAAGAAATCCAGGTAATGGGGTATAGAAATCTATCTTGTCCTACAAGAAAAGAGAGAAGATGGGGATAAGAGAAGGGAGGGGTTGGTAGAGGGCAGGGCATATTGGAGGAATGGGTTATCAGAATGCATGAGATTTTGGAGGGGAGGGGAGAGACAGGGAGAAAATTTGAAACTCAAAATTTTGCAGAAATAAAAGCTGAAAACTAAAAATAAATAAACATTAAAAGAAAATTTTAAAAAGGTGCGGGCCTTCCTAAACAAGCCTCCCCTAATCAAGTTTCTCTTAATGGGCTCCACCTGAGGCCTTATTAATGGACAGCTTGTGAGCCAAGAATCAGCTCCATATTGAGATTTTCCTTATCATTGACTTGACTTCTCAAGAGGTAGATGACATTGACTTGGCACAACCCTGTGAATGAAAGGGGCAGTATGAAGATGGGGTGGAAGATTTGGGCAAGGAATGAAGAAGATCTGTATGACAGTCATAGAAAGGAAAAGCAAAAATAGAGTGAAAATGTTTATGGATAAGGATACCCAGATAATGAAAACAGGAAAAGATAATCCTAATCCTCTCCCTACCCTCTGCCCTAGCAATTTTCTCTGTTACCAGAAGAAGAAGAAAGATGGCAAATAACAGTCTTAGGGCTATGTGGAACAGTGCAAAGATGTAAGAAAACTGAGAATTCAGCAATAGTGATGGGGAATATAATGAAAATATAAAATATCAAGAGAGAAAACCTGGATAAAACAGCAGTTCACAAGCAGACAAACAGAAAGGATCATAAAAATGAAAGAATGAGTAACGACTCAAAGGAAAAATGAAATCATGTTAAACAAGAATCATATTTTTAAAAAAATTTATACTGCTCAATGAAAGGAAATCTTGTCGACCCTTGAGACAACAGACAAAAATATCAGAATTATTCAAATGAGAAATAAAATCCTTTAAAATTTATGTATGAGTTAAGGTCAGAAAGCAGAACATAATGAAAAATTTTAAAAATGAGAAGTAGAAAAAAATAGAAAACATGGTGGAGAATTTCTCAAATTAAATGAAAATTCTAGGTGAGAATAATAGATTTTATTTTTTTTCCAATTTACTTATTTTTAGTTTTCAACATTCACTTCTGTAAGTTTTAATTTTTCTCCCCTTCCCTCCCGCCTTCCTCCCCAAGATGGCATGCAATCTGATATGGACACATACATTCCTATCACACACATTTTCCCATTAGTCATGTTGCCTGGAAGAGTTTACAACAAAGTGGAGAAGCCATGAGAAAGAAAACACAAAGTAAAACAAGAAAGAAAATAGTCTGCTTCACTCTGCATTCCAACTCCACAGTCCTTTCTCTGGATGTGGATGGCAGTTTCCATCATGAGTCCTTTGGCATTGTTTTAGGTCCTTGCATTGCTGAAATTTGCTAAGTCTATCAAACTCTGTCATCGCACAATGTGGCTTTTTCTGTAAACAACATTCTCCTACTCACTTCACTCAGCATCAGTTCATCTAAGAGTTTCCAGGATTTTCTGAAGTCCACCTGTTCATCACGTCTTATAGCAAAATAATATATTCCATTACCACATATATTACCATATACCACAATTTGTTCAGCCATTCCCCAATTGATGGGCATACCCTCAATTTCCAGTTCTTGGACATGACAAAAAGAGCTGCTATAAATATTTTTGTACACGAGTCCTTTTCCCACTTCTATGATCTCTTTGGGATACAGCCCTAGAAGTGGTATTGCTAGGTCAAAGTGTATGCACATTTTTATAGCCCTTTGGACACAGTTCTAAATTGTTCTCCAGAATGGTGAGATCAGCTCACAGTTCCACCAAAAATGAATTAATGTTCCAACTTTCCCACATCTTCTCCAACAATTATCATTTTCCTATTTTGTCATGCTAGCCAATGTGATAGGTGTGATGTGGTATCTCAGGAGTTGTTTTGATCTAAATCTCTCTAATCAATAGTGATGTAGAGCATTTTTTCATATGAATCTGAATACCTTTTATTTCTTCCTCTGAAAACTGCCGGTTCATATCCTTTCACCACTTATCAACTAGGGAATGGCTTGTATTCTTGTAAATTTGACTCAGTTCTCTACATGTTTTAAAAATGAGGCCTTTATCACAGACACTAATTTTAAAACTTTAAAAATTCTTTCCCATTTTTCTGCTAATCTTCATTGCATGGCTTTGTGCAAAAACTTTTCAATCTAATCAAAATTACCCATTTTTCCCCATCTCTTGTTTGGTCACAAATTCCTCTATTCTCCATAAATATGACAGACCACTCCTTGCTCCCCTAATTTGTTTATAGTATCAACCTTTATACTCAGATTGTGTAGCCATTTGGACTTTATTTTGGTATATGGTGTCAGACTTTGGTCTATGCTCAGTTTCTGCCATGCTATTTTTCAGTTTTCCTAGCAGTTTGTTCAAATATTGAGTTTTTATCCCAGAAGCTAGATTATTTGTGTTTATTAAACAGTAGCCTCCTATAGTCACTGACTACTGTATCTTGTGTACCTAACCTATTCCATTAATCTACATTTCTACATCTTAGCCAGTACACCAAGTGGTTTTGATGATTGTTACTTTATAATACAATTTAGTATCTAGTATGCTCAGCCACCTTCCCTACCATTTTTCATTAATTCCCCTGATATTCTGGACCTTCTGTTCTTCCAGATGAATTTTGATACTATTTTTTTCTAGCTCTAGAAAATAATTTTTCTGGCAGTTTGATTAGTATGGCACTGAATCAGTAAATTAACTTAGGTAGAATTGTCATTTTTATTATATTAGCTTGGCCTACCCATGAGCAACTGATGTTTTTTCCAATTATTTAGATCTGACTTGATTTGTGTGAAAAGTATTTTGTAACTGTGCTCATATAGTCCCTGGGTTTGTTTTGGCAAGCAGACTCCCAAATATTTTAAAATGTCTACAGTAACTTTAAATGAAATGTCTCTTTCTATCTCTTGTTGTTGGGTCTTGTTAGTAATATAAAGGAATGCTACTGATTTATGGATTTATTTTATATCCTGAAAGTTTGCTAAAGTTGTTTATTATTTCCAGTAGCTTTTTACTTGATTCTTTAGGCTTCTCTAATTATATCATCATATTATCTGCAAAGAGCTATCACTTAATTTCTTCTTTGCCTATTCTAATTCCTTCAATTTCTTTTTCTTCTCTTACTGCTAAAGCTAATATTTCTAGTATCGTATTGAATAACGATGGGGATAATAAACATCCTTGTTTCACCCCCAATCTTACTGATTGGATTTATTGCCATTTGCATATAATGCTTGCTGAAGGTTTTAGGTAGATGCTACTTATCATTTAAGGAATGTTCCATTTAC
>JAQQSK010010153.1:0-12795 GCA_028658325.1 Potorous gilbertii | reverse complement strand
AATGGCTCCCTCCTCCCATTACCCTCCCCTCCATCATCCCCCCACCCTGCGTATCTCCTTCTCCCCCACTTTCCTGAATTGAAAGATAGGTTTTCATAGCAAAATGAGTGTGCATTTTATTCCTTCCTTTAGTCGAATGTGATGAGAGTAAACTTCACATTTCTTGTTTTTTTTCTCAGCTCTCCTCTTTTTCCCTCCACTAAAGAGGCTCCTGCTTGCCTCTTCTATGAGAAATAATTTGCCCCATCCCATTTCCTCCCACTCTCCTCCCACTACATTCTCTCTCACCATTTACCTTGATTTCTTTTAAGATATGATCCCATCCTATTCAATTCACTCTGTGCTCTCTGTCTCTGTGTGTGCATGCATGTGTGTATGTGTGTGTGCACGCATGTACATGTGTGTGTGTGTATGTGTGTGTAATCCCACCAACTACCCAGATACTGAAAAATTTCAAGAGTTACAAATATTGTCTTTCCATATAGGAATGTAAACCATTCAACTTTGGTAAGTCAGGGCAGGGCTGGGCTCTGCTCCCGCCCGGTGTGCAACGGACCTTTGGGATCAGTTTTTCAGGGGTCTCTGGAACGGAAATCTCCTTCACCCCATTGCTGCACGGCTCCACTATTCAAGAATTTGTTGGGAATTCTTTTTATAGATAATTATGGGCTGTGGGTTCGGAGCTAGCGTATGTGAGTCTTTCTACTCTGCCATCTTGGCTCCACCCCCTCATCATTTCTTATATTATAACATATTCCATTATAATCATATACCACAACTTGTTTAGCCATTCTCCAGTTGATGGACACACCCTCAATTTCCAGTTCTGTGTTGCTATAAATATCCCCCACTCTGGTTTTTATCAATTTGACATATGGAACTAGTAATGGTATTGCTAGGTCAAAGGGTATGCACTCTGTTATAGCTCTTCAGACAGAGTTCCAAGTTGCTTTCCAGAATGTTTGGATCAGTTCACTAGTCCACCAACATTGTATAAGTATCCAAATTTTCCCATGGCCACTTCAACATTTATCATTTCACTGTTCTGTAATATTAGCCAATCTGATAGGTGCAACGTGGATCATCAGAGTTATTTTAATTTGCATTCTTCTAATCTATAGTGATTTAGAATATTTTTTCATGATTATAGATAGCTTTGATTTCATAATCTGAAAATTGCCAGTTCATATCCTTTGACTCTATATTGAGGAATGAACTGTATTCTTATAAACATGACTCACTTCTATATATTTTTGAAAAAAGGTCTTTATCAGAAATACTGGCTACAAATTTTCCCCTCAATTTTCTGCTTGCCTTCTAATTTTGGTTGCATTGCTTTGGTTTATACAAAAAATTTTCAATTTAATATAATCAAAATTATCCATTTTACATATTGTAATGTCTATCTCTTGTTTGGTCATAATTTCTTCCCTTATCTGCATATCTTATCCATACTTCTGTAATTTGCTTATATCAACTGTTATGTCTAAATTATATATCCAGTTTGGCCTTTTCTTTGTTTGATGTGTAATATGTTGATCTATTCGAGTTTTCCTAGCAGTTTTTGACATACAATGAGTTTTTGTCTCAAACACTTGGGACTTTGACTTTCTCAAATATTAGATTATTGTGATAATTTACCATTGTATTTGTGTATCTAATCTATTCCATTGATCCACCACTCTGTTTCTTAGACAGTACTAGATTGTTTTGAAGATTACCACATTATATGCAGTTTGAGATTTGGTATGTCTTGACCACCTTTCTTCACATTTTTTCTTTAATTCTTTGAATATTCTTGATTTTTTGTTATTCCAAATGAATTTTGTTATGATTTTTTATAGCTTTATAAAATAATTTTGGTAGTTTGATTAGTATGGCACTGAATAAGTAAATTAATTTAGTAAGAATTGTCATTTTTATTTTATTATCTCAGCCTAACCATGAGCCATTAATAAGTTTCCAATTGTATAGATGTGATTGCTTTTGTTTGAAAAGTTTTATATGTTTCATATGTTCATGTCTTGGCAAGTATATTCCCCAAACATTTTATATTATATACAGTTATATATTATTATTATATTATATATTGTTAATAATTATATATTAATTATATATAATATGTTAATATAATTATATTAATTATATATTTATATAATTTTATTTATAGACATATTTATATATACATATATTATATATTATATAATTTATATACATAAATATAAATAAATAAATTTTTATAATAAAATTATAATATATATTATAATATATTATATTATATACAGTTATTTCAAATGGAATTTCTCTTTCTATCTCTTGCTTCTAGATATTGTTTGTATTATATAGAAATAAGTATGGTTTGATTTATAAGGGTTTCTTGTATTTTGGTTTTTTGCTAAAGTTGCTGACCATTTCAACTAGTTTTTTAGTTGATGTTCTAGGATTCTGTAAGTAAACCATCCTATCATCTACAAAGAGTGATAGTTTTGTTTTCTCATTACCTGCTCTAATTCCTCTAATTTCTCTTTCTTCTCTTATTGTTATAGCTAATATTTCTAGTATAATGTTTCATAATAGTAGTGATAATCTAGCTCTCACTTACAGAAAATGCTTGCCAATGCTTTTAGAGAGATACTACTTAGTATTTTAAGGAAAACTCCACTGATTCCTAAGCCTTGTAATGTTTTTAACAGAGTTGTGTGTTGTATTTTGTCAATAGCGTTTTCGCCATCAATTAAGATGATCATATGATTCTTGTTGGTTTTGTTATTGATGTGATCAATGATGCAGAAGTTTTTCCTAATTTTGAACTAGTCTTGCATTCCTGATATAAATCCCATCTGATCTTAGTGTATGATATATTGTAGGAATCTCTTTGTTAGCATTTTGTTTGAATGCTTGCATCAATATTTATTAGAGAAATTGGTTTATAGTTTTCTTTCTATACTTTCACTCTTCCTGGATCAGCACTATGTTTGTGCTGGAAAAGGAAATTGGTATTACTCCTTCTTGGCCTATCATTCCAAATAGTTCATATAGTATTAGAATTAATTGTCATTTAAAATTTTTGGTAGAATTCATTTGTAAATCTATCTGCCCTCAGAATTTTTTCTTGGGGAGTTCATTGATAGTTCTATCAATTTCTTTTTTCTAAGAAGATATTATCTAAACATTCTATTTTTTTCTTCTTTTAATTTGAGCAATTTACATTTTTAAAACTATTCATCCATTTCACTTAAATTGTGAGTATTAGTGTCAAAACAGCTCCTAATAATTGCTTTAATGCCATCTTCGTTGGTGATGATTCAGCCTTTTCATTTTGATACAGGTAATTCGGTTTTCTTCTTTCTTTTTATAATCAAATTAACCAGTGGTTTACCTTATGGTTGATTTTGTTGTATTTCATATAACCAGCTCCTAGTTTTATTTATTAGTTCAATGGTTTCCTTACTTTCAATTTTATTAATCTGTCTTTTGATTTTCAGGATTCCCAAAATTGTTATTTAGGGATGTTTAATTTGTTGTTTTTCCAATTGCACGCCTAAGTAAATGATCTGTTCTTTCTCTATGTTATTCATTTAAGCAATTAGATACATGGACTTTTTTCCATAAATTTTGGTATGTTATCTCCTAGATTTCATTCTGTTTGATGAAATTATTGATTGCTTCTATGATTTGTCCTTTGATCAAGTAATTTTTTTAGGATTATATTATTTAATTTTCAATTAATTCCTAAATCTCTCTTTTCATGGTCCCTTTTTGAATATAATTCTTCTTGTGTTGTGATCTGAAAATGGTGTGCTTGGTATTTCTGCTTTTCTGCATTTGATTGTGAAGTGTTTATGCCCTAATACATATTTAATTTTCATAGACTGAGGAAAAAAGGTACATGCCTTTCTATTACTATTCAATTTTCTCCAGAGGTGTATTATATCAAAATATTCTAAAATTCCATCCACTTCCTTAGCTTCTTTCTTGTATATTCTTTATTATATTTATCTAGTACTGAGAGAGAAAAATTGAAGTTCCCTACCAATGTAATTTTTCTGCCTGTTTCCTCCTATAACTCATTTGACTTCTTTAAAACTTTGCATGCTATGCCATTTGGTTTACATATACTTGTACTGATATTATTTCATTGTCCATGGTACTTTCTAGCAAGATATCTTTATCTCTTTTAATTTGATCTACTTTTTTATCCTTCGCTTTCTCTGAGATAATGATTCCTACAATGATTTTTATTTTACAAATTTCTTTAGATGAAAAAGGTTGCCAATGCTGCAAAGTTCATAATCAACTTTATTAGCCATATCATCTAAATATTACACTGAATATATTGATTGCAAATCTTATTTATAGAAAAGATCGTTTATCATTAGAATTGCCAGTGGAAAATTCTGTAAGTAGCAACACAATAAATGAGGTATTCTGGAAAGTCCGGATTGTAAAAGAAGTGAATTACATCAAATACTCATAGATTTAAAGTTGGAAGGGACCTCTAAGATCTTCCTAATCCAACATACTCATTGTGTATATAATGAATCCAAGGCCAAGAGAGGTAATTTGCCCAGTTCTTCTTAGGTTCTTCTTTATGAATCAAAACTGAAACTTAAGGGTTTTAGCAAGACTTTATCAAAGGCAGTATATACTAAGTCTGGGAAAGTAGGTTGATGCAAGGATGTTAAACATTCAATGACGAAGGAGTCTGTAGTTGCTTCTGCAGGAAAAGGGATCCACTAGGATTTAGTAATCAAGGACCTTCAATGACACACTCATATCTATACCTTTAGGATATTGCTTTGCCAGTTGTGTTTGGAAAGGCAGAGAAAAGAGATATTTAAAGCAGGAAGGCTCATTGCAAGGCTATTTCAGGATTCTAGGTAAGAGGTGATGAGGGCCTCTTTTAGGGTGTAAGTCATTTGAGTGGAGAGAAGGGGATAGAGTGAAAAGATGTTGTGAAAGTGATATTAGTAACTCTGGACAACTAACTGAGTAAGAAAAAGTAAAAAGTACAGGATGACTCTAAAGTTGAAGGATCTACTACCCCTTTCACTGCAAAACTTTGCATAATGTAGGTGAAAAATAAAAACAGAAAATCTTTTGTAACTGTAAAGAAAAATAGAAAAAAAATATGAAACCCATGGACGTAAGATATATAAACAAAAGGCTCAATATATTTCTATGTATCCCAAAAAAAGGCAACAGGAAACAAGGGAAAATTTAAGGAACAACCAAAAGCTAAATATATCTAATGTGACAAGTAAAGATAGTAATATTCAGAAAGAGTGAGTAGGGGAAGAATTTTGAAATGGATAAAAAACTAAAGGCACAGGAAAAGAGGTTGTAAGACAGATTGCTCCAAAGATAACAGGGCAAATGACTCAATGTGCTGAACAAGAAAGCAGATAAAAAGCAAACTATACTGACATTATGTTTCCTCACGAGCAAAAAAAAAATAAGAGAACTGTAAATTAATTATAAATGTTATGCACATTGTTAGAAAAGGTCAAATTCAAGTTAATGGCACTGCTGAAATTTGATTAAAATCCAGATAATTAAACTTTTTTTTTTGCTTTTATTTAGTGTTCCATTTAGAATCCCAGACACAGATTGAGAAATAGCACCACAAATGGCACAGATCCAGCCTTTCCATGACACCAAGTAAATTAATCATCTAGACAAACTCTGCATTTAAATAGACATCCTGTAACACAATAATAGACACACACTAATGAGGTAATAAAAAGATCCCAAATATGTTTGCACTGCAGTATATTGGCATGTCTGATTTATCAGTGTAAGAATATACATCCACATGCAATACAGATATATATCTATATCTATATCTATCTATATATATATATATAGATATATATATATATATATATATATATATACATATATGTTTGTATGTATGTTTATTCAGGTCCACTTCCATAGAGTTTTGGTGAGCATCAAATGAAATATTTGTAAAGCACTTTGCGAATCTTAAAGTGATAGATAAGTGCTAGCTATTATTATTCCATAAACAATCTGGGCAGCTGGGTTGTGCAGTGGATGGAGTACCAGACCTGAAATCAAGAAGTCTCATCTTCATGAGTTCAAATTTGACCTCAGATATTTACTTGCTATATAATCATGGGCAAGCACTTAACCCTGCTGGCCTCAGTTCCTCATCTGTAAAATGATCTGAAAAACGAAATGACAAACCACTCCATTCTCTTTGCCAAGAAAACACCAAATGTGGTCACAAGGAATTGGGCATGATTGGATCACAACAACAATTTTTTTTATTATCCCCATTTTACAGATGAAGAAACTGAAGCAAAGTTGCTTGTCTAGTCACACAACTAATCAATATCTGAGATAGGATTTGAACTCACATCTTCCTGACTCCTTGGCCACTGTTCCATCTATTGTGCCTTCTCATTGCTTTTTATGTACATAGGCTTATTCCTAGTCACTTTACTGGGATCAGATATAATGCTTTGTCATACTTAACCCTTTCATTTCCAGAGCTCCTACCCTTTTGGCCAAGGGACCTGATGGAGTAATATCTCATGTGGTCAACTACATCTAGACAGGTTCTAGTCATGGTTCACTTTGTTTATTAGCCATCTTTTTACCAGTTGCCTTGCTGTATCACACCCAGCTCCCAACTAGATTTCTACTTCTGAAACTATAATCAATTGATTAAAATTGACTATAATCATTAATATTGGAATTGATGTCCCAATCACATACCATGATCATCTCCACCACCTCCATGGCTCCAACTATAATTATTCCTATAATTAGATAAGCTAAGTTATCATTATCTGGTCTCTATTCCTCTTTGAAATCTCTCTAAAATTGAATATAAATTCATTGAAGGCATTTTCTTCACTTTTGGTTTTATGTCTGCCTATAGCATGTGTGTATATTTCATTCCTTTGCACAATTTTTAAGTCAACAAAAGTTTTATTTAAACTGAATCTTTTCTTAAGCCTCACTTGTATTTTATAACAAGAACAGAGAACATATATTATATAAGATTTTACTGGATATTTCCTCTGATTTTCCAAATAACCATTTGAAATATCAGAAGGAAGCAAAGAAAATTACCTACTAGAGAAGACTTTCTTTTAAGGTGATTTTTAAATGGTATAAATTATTAATATAACGTGTATATTATAATGATATAAATATAATTTATATTTAATAAATAATGCATATAATTATATAATATAATAAAATATGGTATATAAAATAAATAATATGAAAATATAAATTATATAGCTTCTGATACCTCATATTTGAGTTGTGACCATCTTGAGAATCATAAAATCATGATTTTTTTTTAGCTTTTGTAAATCTTTATTTTAGAATACACACATTCCTGTCCTTTGGTGCTAAGATAGCTGGTCAAAAAACAGTGTCTGATCTGCCCTGTAACATGGCTAAAAAGATAAATTGTAATTAGTTTTGAAAGATAAGCCAAGGATTTTTTTTTTTAATTTGGTGGAAAAAGTGGACTCTGAAGATTTCTGAAAGGAGAATGATATAATCAGGACTATCCATTAGCAGGATTACTATGGTAGCAATGTAAAAAAAAAAAATGAATGAGAAAGAAAGATTTTGTTGACAGGGAGAAAAAAAAATATGGTTATTACAATTTTACAAGGTGAGATGTGCTGAGGTACTAAATTAGAATAGTCTCCTCTGTGGAAACAAGGAATTTTTCCAATAATGTAAAGAAAAAAAAACCTTTAGATCAGAAAAGTGGTCCAGACTTGCAATAAAAATTTCTGAATCATTCCTGTCTTCTAATTCTCAATCCAACTTACACTGATTCTGGCAGTTTGGGTTCCCACCTATTTTTTTTAAGTAACCATGTGCTTACCTCTCCATATAGAACTAACTCACGTGATCCCACCATTGTCATTCTCTTTAGCAATCTTCCAGTAAGACACAATGTATTAAGACACAACGTATCAAAAAATAGCTTTATTCAAATAGCATTGAAAGAGCAATAGTAACAAAGCATTTTCTTCAACAAAGAGGGGCTTACTTTGTCAGAAAGTTACCTAGAGTTTTGAAGAGGAGAAAGAATAAGTGTGATCCAAAGTATAATGCTAGTGAGGCACATATGCAAGCAATATGTAAAGCTGCTAAGGCAGCTCAGAATTCTGAAAATTAGGCAACTCAATATTCTTTCTCTCTCCAAAGGATCTATGTGATGTTTCACTGTGGGGAGTAAAGCTTTGTATGTCACAACGCATTCACAGGACCAGTGACTCATCTGGACTTGCTTTTACTAGGGTGCACTGTTTTGGCTGGATGTGCCAGTCTGAAATTGGCTGTTCACTAGGTGGCTCTGATGGCTCCCTAACAAACTCCATTTTTGCTTGACTTGATGAGATTGGCCGGATCTTCCAGTGGACATTTGCTGCCATTTTGGGCTAGGTAAGTGTCTCAGGTATGGCGCTCTGCCTCAGTTTGGGGCATCTTTGATGGATAAGTAAATCTACTGGCTTCCCTGGGCGTACTTTTTGATGGGTAGCTATAGATTCTTTCACCTTCAACCATTGACTTGATGAAATGATTCTCTCACTAGCTGAAATAACTGTACCATCAATTTCTGCCTTTCTACTCCCACTACGTGCCTGCACTATTGCAATAATCTCTGAAAGAGTCTTTTGGTTTCCAGGCAATCAATAAACATTTATTAAGTGCCTCCTATGTGCCAGGCACAGTCTTTCCTCTCTGGTTCACCTGTCATGCTTTGTGTCATCTTAGCCATGTTCAATTCTTCATGACCCCATTTTAGGGGTTTCTTGGCAAAGTTATGGGAGCTGTTTGCCATTTCCTTCTCCAGCTCATTTTACACATGCCAAACTGAAGCAAACAGGGTTAAGTGACTTGTCCAGGTTCCCACAGCTATTATCTGAGGTCAGATTTGATCTTATGAAGATAAGCCTTCCTAATTCCAGGCTCTGTGTTCTACCTACCTCACTGTCTAAGCCAAAATCAACTTTTCTCTGTGTTAAAATTATGCTTTGTCCTTTCCTATATGCATGATTGCCTTTGTTCACTCTGTTCCCTAGACCCAGTACATCCTCTCTATTGAATCCTTACTCATCTGTTAAAGAAAAGCTCAAATACCATTTCCTGTTTGAAGCTTTCTCTGATTTTATCTCAGATCTTCCAACTGAAAGCTCACATAGTATGTGGTTCTGTGCATTTATAATCCACTTATCGTGAAATATTTTATATTGTAATCATCCTGTGATTTATCATCCTACTATAAATTCCACAAGAACAAAACTCTTTTATCTTTACTTTTTTATCTTTGCCAGTCCCGATGTCACTCTTTGTGCAGTAGAAACTTAATAAATGTCTATCAAATGAATAAATTGAATGAACAATGGAATGAAGAAATTATTTAAAAGATAGATCTATGTCATACTTATTTATATGTGCATATGTATTTATATGTGTAGAGGATCAAGTGGAATACCACATATAAAGCACTTTGTAAGCCCTGAAGTACTAAAGAAATGCTAGTTTTCGTCATCATCACTGTCATCATCAGCGTGAGATAGTGGAGAGATCTATTGTTCCAGAGCTTGAAGACCTGACTTCAAATTCTATTCCTTAAATTTACTATCTGTGTGGCTATGAACAAGTTATTTAATGGCCCTGGGCCTAAATTTCCTTATCTATAAACTAAATGCATTAGCTAGACATCCTGTGTGATTCCTTCAGCTTTGGTGTGTCTAGGATTCTCTCCTCCTTTCGCCGAATGAGTGTAAGTTTCTTAAAAGAAAGAACTACTTTACTCCTTTCTTTTCATCTCCATCATGAAGCACAATTCCTGACACATAATATTCACTTCAAATATGCCTCTTTCGTGATACATTCATTGATTTATTAAACATGAGGACCAACGTTTATCAATTAGGAGATCAATATTAAATTTAGAGAGAATTGTTTCAGAGAAGCAATGACAGGCAATGTCTAATTGCATGGGATGATAAATGAATAGTAATGAAAAAGAACCAGAAGGGATATAAATTTATAATAATAGATATGAGTTTGGAGCACAAGAAACCTGACTACTCTCTTCACCTCTGAATCAAGAAGTTGAGATCAAAACCTTCACATATCAGACCTGTCTCTGCCTGGTGGACCAGCTCAAAGGAAAAGTTTTTTCCTCTAGTGTCCTTCATCATCCTCCCTCCCTTCATCTCACTGAGCTTCTCCTGGCCAGAGATTGCAAAGAGATGTAGAGGTCCAAGTTCTTAGCTATATCCCTGGTTACAATCAGCTCATTCTTCTAGAAAATGAAGTGCACATACAAATTCAAGCTTAGAGTTTGGAAAAATTATAGAAATATACCAGAACTAAGCACTATCTTTTTTAAGACCCTAGGGATAAAGAATCTTCCAAGTGCTTGTATAAATGGAAGTAAGAACTTTTAGGTGGCACACAGTTAGGTGGTGCAGTGGCTAGAGTGCCAAGGCTGGTATCCACAAGGTCTGAGTCACATCTTGTCTCAGATACTAAATAGTTGTGTGACCTTAGTCACCTCCATTTGACTCAAATTTCATCTCCTGCAAACTGGAATAATGATAATATCTACTTCATGGGGTTATTGTGAGGATTAAATGATTCAGTAAATGTAAAATGTTTAGCATAGTGCTTAGCATATGATAAATCCTATATAAAAGTTGTATTCGGTTGTTTCAGTCATGTCCAACTCTTCATGACCCCATTCAGGATTTTTTTGGCAAAAATCCTGTATTGGTTTGCTATTTCCTTCTTCTAATTTCACATATGAGGAAACTGAGACAAACACTGTTAAGTGACTTGCTCAGGGTTACATATCTAGCAAATGTCTGGGGCTGGATTTCAACTTAAGTCTTTCTGATTCCAGGCCCTGTGCTCTATTCATTGCATCATCTAGAGCTGCCCTATATAAAATTTAGTTATTAGCTACTATTACACTCAGTAACTGAACCAATTATGCTAAAGCACATGTACATATCAACACATCTTGATTGACCGAACTTTTACAAAGACAAAAGGCACAAATCAGTATAAAGGACTAAGCTAGCTCATAACTAGAGAATACTTTGCAGCCAAATGTCTATTAATTCACAAGCAAGTGGAAGAGGAATAGAATAGGTTCATTAGTTGTGATTCTTTTCCATTCTGAACCAAGCATCCTGGTTGCAGCCTCAACTGTATAAGTGAGCTGACCTGGTAGATCATAATCTCTATATCTGTCTGATAACCCTCACTTTTTTCCATTCCGCTTCTTCAGCAAACAGCTGCTACTAATTCTACTTCTCTGAACCCACAACTACTGCAGTGGCCACTGTCATAAGAGTAAGTGAGCTCACCTACTGCTCCATCCAGAATTCCTGCAGCAATATCCCTTCCTTCTCCCAGCTCTGTCTCTTTAAGATTCCCACTTTGATATTCAGAATGAAGGATGAATCACTCTTGTGCAAAGGATTACATTACAAAGACTGCTTAAATAGTTCCTAGTTGATTCATTTTTTTAAGATTCAGATGCTTTTTAAAGTTCTATATAAATTATTTGTCCTAGAAGATTAGTGATGAATGAAAAGATGAAAATAGAATAAATTGCTCTTAGAAATTACAGAGTCTATGGAAGGCTATTTTTTTAAACTACTAGACAATATCAGGATAAATTGACAAGTAAAAGAGAAGGGTTCATTAGAGCAGGAGACTGGAGATGAGAGAAAGATGAAAAATGAAATGAATATACAGAAGAATAAGGAGAGGAAGGATCAAAGCCATAAATAAAGGGGTTAACTTTTTCAAAGAGAATATCCTCATTTCTTCTGATATGCATCTGTTAGAGGAAAAGTGCAAAAATAGGTTTGGAGGGACAGAAAGAAGATGATGGAGTAGAAGCAGGGACTTGATAGAGCCCTCCCTTCAAGCCCCTCAAGAAACTTATAAAAATGACTAAACAAATTTAGGGCAGCAGAAGCTAATAAAATGACATACAGAAGGAAATTTCCAGCCCAACACAATCTGGAGGGGTAGGGGGAAGGGTCATACCACCAGGATAGGAGCAGAGAGCAGTTTGACATGGGCTGTGCCAGCTAGGATGGAGCTGGAGCAGGAATGAATCACTGGTAGCTTCTGCAGTTTCCAGACTTGTCAACCCACAAACCTTAAATACAGTTTTGAAGGTCAGTGAGAAGGGTCTCTCACCTGGCTAACAGGGGAGCATGGTCTGTCCCTAGCATCAGCACCAGTTCTAACCCCAGGGTAGCAGCATTCAGTGCCAATGTGGAGGCTTCCTCTAGAGCCCTCCGCATAACAAAGAGCTCAAAAGCAAGGTTTTTAGCTGGGAAAATGATTAAATGGAAAAAAGAAAGTGACCATAGTTTCTTACTTTTAAAGTGAAGAGGTATTAAGTTGTTGATGATGAAGAAGATCAAAACATACAAGAAGAAGACAACAAAGCCAAAGCTCCTGCATCCAAAGCCTCCAAGAAAAATATGGGTTGGTCTCAGGTCATTGAAGAGCACAAAAAGGATTTTGATTTCTTCTTTAACCCATTCCTTCTTTAGGATGAGATTATTTAGTTTCCAATTGATTTTTGCTTTAACTTTTCATGGCCTTTTGCTACATATAATTTTTATTGCATTATGATCTGAGAGGGATGCATTGATTATCTCTGCCTTTCTGCACTGGATTGTAAGATTTTTATATCCTAGTACATGGTCAATTTTTGTAAATGTTCCATGTACTGCTGAGAAAAAGGTATAT
>JAQQSK010010152.1:0-12795 GCA_028658325.1 Potorous gilbertii | reverse complement strand
T
This sequence comes from Potorous gilbertii, assembly GCA_028658325.1. Classification (NCBI taxonomy): domain Eukaryota; kingdom Metazoa; phylum Chordata; class Mammalia; order Diprotodontia; family Potoroidae; genus Potorous; species Potorous gilbertii. Next base: position 12,794 of record JAQQSK010010152.1, on the reverse strand, counting down.
GTGTGTGTGTGTGTTGGACTAGATGGCCCTTCTACTTCTGATCTCTAGGGATTCTGTCATTTTCCAATAGAATTTTGCTTGGATCGCTCCTTTGTTCCTGCCGCTTTCTACCTCATGTAACATTAAGGATCCATGCTGGTCCAACAGGAAGCTGGGATACTGTTCCTGCCACTTATTCTGTATCTATGCATCGTTTAGACCAGGGATGCGGAACCTGCAGCCTCATGGCCACATGTAACTTTCTAGATCTTTGACTGAATCCAAGAAGTACGGAATAAATTCTTTTATTAAGGGGATTTGTTCTGTGAAGTTTGGATTCAGTCAAAGGGCCTCACCTGAGGCCACATGTGGCCACAAAGCCACAGGCTCCCCATTCCTGGTTTAGACTAAGTTCAGTCGTAGGGGAACTTGACCTTTGATGAGAGGGACTCCTTTTTGGAACACTTTGTGACTCATTAAATTCCCAATCCAATGCCCTGGTTTATGTTTCACATTTAGTGTTTCACAAAAAAGCTAAGTGTTACTCAATATACAATATGAATCAGAGAAGGAGCAGGTTATTTATTCCTACATATAAGAGAAATGCTAAACATAAAAGATACGCAACAAGCACATGAGATTCAGTAACAATTTTAACTATTATTATAAACTTCAGGAAGGCTGATATTGAAACCTTATCAGAAAATAAAGAAGCTTTCATGACTGTTAATTAGGCATTTTTCATTTCACCCTGGCTCTGTACTGTCCAAAAAATTCTCAGTACAAGTGTGCTGGTAAATGAGCCAGGTTGTGGCTAGTTCTGTTCATACCTGCCCTCTCTAGACACACTCGAGTGGTTTCTGGGGGCTCCTTCCTGTTACTATTCAACTTTGACTTGAGGCATTTGTATTTTTTGAACTTGCAATGTTACTTCCAAGCTTGGCAACAGCCATCTTTGGATAAGTATTCATTTGCCCAAGCTCTAGAAAGAACACAAAAATAGACAGATTCATTTTCATGAGATAAAACATGTACTTTAGATGCCCATGCTCACTGCTATATGGGGTAGGAAGGGTGAAAAGGGAAAGCCTCCATTTTCCTTCCACCCCAGTCTAAGGAAGCAGCTTGAAAAAGTGCTGACATGATTTGTAACTAGAAATCTGACCACATGACATACATTAACAGGCACACATACACACACAACACACAAACACACATATACACACCTATGCAATTTTATCCTAATTTTGATTGGGACAGTGATTACTGAAGACAATCTCACAGGAAGGTTAAGAACACAGCACTGTGTCCCCTTCTATTACAGATGTTACTTCCAGGGTCACACAGAACAGGCACACTATCCTACATGATACGAATTGAGGAAGTGTTTGTGGGGAGGGTGCTGAAGAATCTATCTGAAGGAAAATCCATGATGCCCAGGGCCCCTAAATAAAAAATTCCCATCTGCCCAAGTTTATTATAGAGCTCTACTAAGTGTCAAAAAAAATTTCAGGGAGAGGGGAAATTTAAGGAATATCTTTTTTCTGGAACAAATGCTTGGCTTGGAATAATATCCTTGTTCATGTTAGTGACAAAAGAGGGGAGCAACGAAGAGAGATAACAGAGATTACAATAAAGAGAGAGACAGAGGAGAGATTGTGGCCAAAAGAAAAGACAAAGTGATCAGATATTATCGCAGAGCTTTGTCATAAATCTCTTGACACTTTTTTTTTCAAAGTCTAGAAAACCTACATTTGGGAGTCAGTGAGAACATGCACCAGAATTGTGCTTTGGGTTGCTTATTTTCTGCATAATGTAACTTTAATTTTAGAGGGTGATGAGTGATTAACAAGGCAGCTTCTCAAATAAAACACTTGCCTTTTCTACACATAACTATCTTTATGGGAAAATCACAGAGAATGTACTGGCTATCTTCTGATCTAAGAGCCAACAAGGGCTGATCAGGCTCTACTTTTAACCCTTTCATTAACTCATTGTGTGACTAAATGTTTCATTTAGCTCATTCATAATTCTTAGTGAGCCATTTTCCAGTTGGGGAAAATAATGAAAATATGATTTATCTTGAAGAATATTATAAAATTTAGGAGACTCTTTTTATAAAATTATATATAGTAAGTAAAGTGGGCATTGGATTGTTAAATATTATGAAGGCCAAAATTAAACATTTATTTTGCTGTATATGTGAATGTGGTCATGGGTGTGGGTATGGGTGTGGAAGGAGCAGCATTCTATCCAAAGCCTTCATGAAATATCAGGTGTATCCAACCATGTCGTGAAGGTTTCCTGTTTGTCTTCCAGGTAACTGAAGGGAGATTTCCAGCCAAATCAGTAAATTCAGAATTGATCACAAAGGCCTGCCCAAACTGGCAGCTGATTGTATTATTCCAGAGTAAAACTGGAGCTTGAATGGACCCTGGGTAATTATAAAATCAGTCTTGACTTCAGATAAGAAGTGAGGAATGTGCCTTCCTCCTTTTATCAGAAAGTTGGGAGGGGGGGGATATATGTTGTTCCTTCCTTCTCAAAGAGGATCATGACATCCAGGACTTAAAAGTGAACTGAAAAGTAGGCAGCCTCGTTTTTTCCTCCTCAACCATCTGGGTCTAGGGACAAGATATAGATAAGGATGACTGGAGATGGCCCTGCAGGGAGAATGTTATGCACATTATTAGATACGATTGATTATTTTACTTCTTTGATTAACTTTGGGTCTTTTTCTTTCATTTGCTTTCATTTTACCATGATTAAAGACTCAGTGAGAGAGGGGACATTCACAAGGCCTGACATTTATATGGAATGTTAGAGTTTACAAAGTATTATTATGAAATAGTTGTTATATATTTTGTAATAATACATATGATGTATATTATTATAAAATATAGAGTGGTCATTAGTGAATGGATACTGAACTTGGAGACAGGAAAGTCCAGGTTCAAATCCTGCCTCAGTCAATTAAAATGGACATATCCTTTTATTTCTGTATGCCATCATTTCCTCATCTATGAAATAGGGATAGGGTTGCATTCTATAGCCTCAAAGTTCATTTCCAGCTCAAATATATGATCACATAATACCATTTTATAATATCAAAGCATGACTGCAATACAAAAGAAAACTTTAAAAATAAATAACAAAAATCTAAAGAAGGAAAAGATTGAAGCAAATAAATATATGGGTCCAATATGAGATTTCACTGGTACAGAGAAGTCCAGCTAAGGAAATTTCCTGCACTAATGCAGGTTGGAACCCCTTCTGCAGCTTAGAGTGGCCTAGGGCACCAAGTGGTTACATGGCTTGCCCATAGGCACCCAACCAGAATGTGTCATGGGAAAGACTTGTACTGAAGTTTTCCTGGTTCTGAGGTTGGGTTCTCTGTCCAGTATACCACTATGCTTCTCATAGAAGGAAATAAATGTTCTAATATTTCCACCTGAGGTTTTTAAAAGAGAATTTTAAAATAAAATAATTTTAAAACTTTGAATAATTTATGTTCTTTCTTAGGCATTCTTTTTTATTGTCAAAAATTCCATACTAGAGATTATCTTAATAGATTCTGAAAAAGCTTTTGACAAAATACAGCATCCATTCCTATTAAAAATACTAGAAAGCCCAGGAATAAAGGGAGCTTTCCTTAAAATAATAAGCAGTATCTATTTAAAACTATAACTAAGTATTATATGTAATGGGCATAAGCCTAAAGCCTTTCCAATAAGATCAGGGTTGAAGTAAGGATGCTAAATATCACTATTATAGCACTAGAAATGTTAGCTGTAGCAATGAGAAGAAAAAAACTGAATGAATTATAATAGGCAATGAGGAAATGAAACTATCACTTTTAATAGATAATATAATGATATACTTAGAGAACCCTAGAGTATCACATAAAAAATTACTTGAAATAATTAACAACTTTAGTAAAGTTGTAGGATATAAGAATACAACCCCATATAAATCATCAATATTTTTTTTTAATGAACACAAATGAACTTTATGTAAAAATGCTGTTTAGATTTTAAAGTGTTTAAGAATTGACTAACAAAACATATGCTCATGGCTGACTTTTAAGTTTAGTTTATATTTTTAACAGTGTCCCTATTACTTCTCAAGTCTAGACAATCAACAAAATTATAAATTAAGCCCTGATTTGTAGTATTTGCTTTTTCTGAGGTGTAACTGGTCACCTTGAAAATATAACAATTGATCTTATGATCTGGTAAGAACTGACTCTAAAATATACTGTGTGTGTGTGTGTGTGTGTGTGTGTGTATACATGTACACCTATATACATGTTGTGTATATGAGGTGGATCACATGTTTACTGTATATGTATTATTAATACTATAGTTCATGAATAAGTTTGTTGTGTTCGCTTAGAGTATCAATTTGACATCAGTAACTTTTTGGAAACAGTAGCCAGTCTAGTAGACCAGAAGAATGTTGTAGATTAAATCTACTCATATTTCAAGAAAATATTTGTGCTCATGATATATGGGCTAAATGAGTAAATAGCTAAATCTAGAACTGTTTAAACAGCTGGACACAAAGCATAAATAATGAACTGATATCCATTTGGAGGGACAATTTAAGTTGAGAGGTCAAGGATCTGCCCTTGAGCTTTACTAGAGGTGTCAAACCAGAGGCAGCACATATAGTCTACAGTACTACTTAGTGCAGCTAAAACCAGATTAAAATGTCATTGGGAAATATTTTATTTCCTCCCCTCCTCCCTTATCTCCTCCACTGAATAAGATTTTTCTTACCTCTTTTATGAGTTATAGCCTGCCCTGTTCCATTTCTCCCTTTCTCTTCCCAGAATTTTCCTCTTTCACCCCTAAATTTTTTATTTTATTTTATTTTTTTGTGTGGATATCATCTCTTCTGATATAACACACCCTGTACTCTCTGTCTATCTATGTGTATGGGTATATGTGAGTGTGTGTGTATGTACAATCTCTCCATTTACCTAAATACTGAGAAAAGATTCAAGAGTTAAAAATATTTTCTTTCCATGTAGTAACGTAAACAGTTTAGCTTTAGAGAGTCTTTTATGATTTTTCTTTCCTGTTTATCATTACATGCTTCTTTTGATTCTTGTCTTGGGAAGTCAAATTTTTCTGTACAGATCTGGTCTTTTCCTCAACAAGAATGATGGGAAACCATATATATCATTGAATGACCATTTTTTCCTTTGAAGTATCATACTCAAATTTGCTGGGTAGGTGATTCTTGGTTTCAATCACAGTTTCTTTGACTTCTGAAATATCTCATTCCAAGTCCTTCAATCCCTTAATGTTGAAGCTGCCAGATCCTGTGTTACCCTGATTGCATTTCCACAGTACTCAAATTGTTTCTTTCTAGTTGCTTGCAGTATTTTCTCCTTTATCTGGGAACTCCAAAATTTGGCCACGATATTCCTAGGAGTTTCTCTGTTTAGGTCTTTTTCAGGAGATGATTAGTGAATTCTTTCAATATTTATAATGAGCTCTGATTCTAGAACTTCAGGGCAGTTTTCCTTGATAATTTCATGGAAGATAATGTCTAGGCTCGTTTCAGGTAGTCCTACAATTTTTAAATTATTTCTCCTGGATCTATTTTCCAGGTCAGTTGTTTTTCCAATGAGTTGTTTTCACATTATCTTCTATTTTTTCAAATTTTTTATTTTGTTTACTAACTGCTTGGTTTAACTCAAAGTCATTCATTTCCCTGAACTCAATTTTCTCTTTCAATGAATTATTTTGTTCAGTGAGCTTTTGAACCCTCTCCTCCATTTAGCTAATTCTGCTTCTTGAAACCTCCTGCTCCTCATTGGCTTTTTGGACTTCTTTTCCCAATTGAGTTAGTCTCTTTATAAGCTGTTATTTTCCTCAGCATTTTTTGGTTCTCCTTTAGTAAGCTACTAACTTGTTTTTTAATGTTTTCTATTAAAGTTTAAGTTCCCTTTGGAGGCAGGGGCCTTGACTTCCTCTGACATTATGCCTTGTTCTTCCTCATCAGAAAGGATGCGGGGAGACACCTGTTCCCCAAGAAAGTAGCCTTCTATGGTCTTGTTTTTCCCCCTTTTTGGGGCATTTTCCCAGCTAGTTACTTGACTTCTGAGTTTCCTCTCCACAATCATCTCACCTCCAGTTCCACCAAGACAGCACTTGGGGGCTGAGATTCAAATGAACTGCTCCCAAGCCTCAGGGGCTTTTGGCAAGGGTGGGGCTGCTATTCAGTGTGAGAGTAAGAGTAGCTGTTCAGGTTGGGGCAGGCCGCCCTACAGGACTCAGTTCCCTCAGGGGCTTTCTGATGAGACCTTCAACAATGGGTGTGGGCTAGTGCCTTCTTTGAGAGCCCCATCCGCTGCTGCCTCTACTGCTGCCACCTGAGGAAGCCAGAGCTATGGGGCCACCCTGCTCCCCTCTTAGCTAGCCAAAAAGACCCTCTCACTGACCTTTGGTGCCTGTGAGTTGAGGGATCTGCGCCGCTGCTGGAGGTTCTGTCCCTGAAGCCTGCTCAGATCTATTCCTCTCGGTACCACGTGGACAAGGCAGGGCTGGGATCTGCTCCGAGTCCGGTGAGTGACAGACCTTTCCTGTCAGTCTTTCAGATCTCTCTGGGACAGAAATTTCCTCCGTTTTGTTGTTCTGTGGCTTCTGCTGCTCTAGAATTTTTTGAGAGAATTTCTATACAGGTATTTTGTGGGCCATGGGGTAAGAGTTAAGCATATGTGCTTCTTTCTACTCTGCCATCTTGGTTCCTCTCCCCATCAACATTTTATTAAGATAGAAAGAGAAATTCTTTTTAAAATAACTGTAAACAATACACAATACTTAGGAGTCTACCTGCCATGGCAACCCCAGGAACTGTATGAACACAACTATGAAACACTTTTCACACAAATAAGGTCAGATTTAAATAATTGGAAAAATATTAATTGCTCATGGAAAGGTCAAGTCAATATAATAAAAATGACAATTCTTTCTAAACTAATTAACTTATTCAGAGCCATGCTAATCAAACTACCAAAAATTATTTGACAGAATTAGAAAAAAATAACAAAATTCATCTGGAAGAACAAAGAGTCAAGAATATCAAGGAAATGAATGAAAAAATACAAATGAAGGAGGCTTAGCAATACCAGATCTCAAACTCTATTATAAAGCAGTAATTCTCAAATATATCTGGAATTGTCTAAGAAATAGAGTTAGAGTTCAGAACAATAGATTAGGTACACAAGACACAGTATCCAATGAGCATAGTAAATTAATGTTATAAACCCAAAGACCCCAACTTTGGGGAGAAGAATGCACTATTTGACAAAAACTGCAGGGAACACTAGAAAACAATAGTACACAAACTAGGTACTGATGCACATCTCACACAACATACCAAGATAAGGTCAAGATGAGTACCTGATTTATACACAAAGTGTGACACCATAATCAAATTAGAAGAGCAAGGAATAGTCTACCTGTCAGATCTATGAGGAAAGGAAGAATTCTTGACCAAATATATGGATAACATTACAAAATATAAAAGAGATAATTTTGATTATAGTAAATAAAAAGACTTTCATACAAATAAAACCAATGCAACTAAGATTAGAAGAAAAGCAGAAAGTTGGACAAGAATCTTTATAGCAAGTGTCTCTGATAAAGACTTCATTTCCTAAATACACAGAGAACTGAGTGTAACAGTAAGCACCCCAACATACACAAGGGGACTTTCTATCACAAGTTCTTTGATCTGCTTCTTTAAAAGGAAAGGCAACTTTTGAAGGGTTAGCAATTACTTTATTCAAGCACATAGGGGAAAAGTAAGCATCCTGAAGCTCAGAGAAAATACAGAGAAATCTAAATCAGCAGACAGCACTTCCAAACTGTCTAACAGTAAGAAATACATACACCACAATTCAATAGACAGGTCCAACTGTCTGACCATAGTTACCAGAGAGGGAAGCATGACATCTGGGTTTTCAAAGCCAGGGGGCTGCTTAAGAGCTTTCCAGAGTTTTATCTGTCACATAGACTTTCTTCTAAAATCTAAGCTCCAAAGAAAAACCTCCACCTTAGAGTCTTTATACACTTTAGAGTCAGAGGGCATCTCTTAAGAACCATTGCCTCATTAACAAAAGGTGTGGGCCTTCCTGCAAATCTACCCAGGCCCAACAATGTGTGGGAAAGATCCACCTTAATCACATTTTTCAGAGACATTATACAAAAACAGAAAAAGATTCTACTCTGCTTGCCCTCATACTGAGTCAAATTTGTAGGAATACAAGGCATTCCCCAACAGATAATTCATATCAAGGGATATGAACAGGCAATTTTCAAATGAAGAAATTAAAGCTATCTTTAAGTATATGAAGAAGTTCTCTAAATCACTTTTGATTAGAAAAATGCAAAGTAAAACAGCTCTTAGATACCACTTCACACTTATCAGATTGGCTAATTTGACAAAAAAGGAAAATGATAAATATTGAAGAGGATGTGGGAACACTAGTACCCTAATACACTGTGGTTAGGAGTTGTGGACTGACCTAACCATTCTGGAGAGCAATTTGGAACCATGCCCAAAAACAATCAAACTGTGCATACCCTTTGATCCAGCAATACCACGACTAGGTCTGTATCACAAAGACATCATAAAAAAGGGAAAAGGATCTATATGTGCAAAAATATCTATGGCAACCTTTTTCATGGCGGCAACATTTTGGAAATTGAGGGGATATCCCTCAATTGGGGAATGGCTGAACAAGTTGTGGTATATGAATATAATGGAATACTATTTTGCATTAGGAAATGATGAACGGGAAGACTTCAGAACAATCTGCAAAGACTTGTATGAATTGATACAAAGTGAAATGAGCAGAACCAAGTAAACATTGTATCACTATCAGTAACGGTAACATTATGTGATGATCAACTATGAATGAATTCTCAGCAACACAATGATTCAAGACAAGAACAAAAGATTCTCAAAGGAAAATGCTATCCACATCAAGACAAAAACTGATGGACTCTGAATGCAGATCGAAGCATATTTTTTTCACTTTATTCTTCCTCATGTTTCTTTTCTTTTGATCTGTTTCTTCTTTCACAACTGTGACTAAGATGGAAACATTTTTTACGTGATAGCACACATATAAACTATATCAATCTGTCTACCATTTTCAGAAGAGGGAAGGGAAGGAAGAGAGGGAGAAAAATTTGGAACTCAAAATCTTGTAAAAATGAATTCTAAAAATATGCTTGACGTGGAACTGGGGAAAAAATAAAATACTATTAAACTTTTAAAAAAATCCATACTAGAACAAAAATTTTTATGGTCTTGTTCCATGTCAGGCCGCTGTGTTTAGTCTTAAAATGGCAAAGATAAGAAATGAAAGTGTTAGAGGAGATTCATTGAAAGGAGGGTCATTGAAAGTGGGTAAGATGAAGGTATTAAAACCATGGTTCCAACTTTCTCCTGATTTTCCTGTGTTTCAAGATCAAAATCAAAACAGATCTTTTCCTATTGTTCTATATCCTCCTCCCTCTACTCTGGACCTGAAGAGGAATGGTTAGATTAAAGTCAGTCAAAAAACATTTATTAATTGCCTATTATGTGCCAGGCACTGTGCTAAGCACTGGAGGTACGAGAAGACAGACCCTGCCACTAAGGAGGTCAGTGATGTAGAAAACAAACGTACAAATAAGCTACATATGGGATAAACAGAAGTAATTAAAGGAAGGAATGCACTAGAATTAAGAGAGATTGGGCAAAGCTTCTTGCAGAAGATAGAATTTTAGTCCCAAAAGAAATCAGGGAAGTTTGGTGGACAAGACAGAGGAGAATATTCCAGACATGGAGGACAATCAGAGAAAATGGTCAGAACAGAGAGATGAAGAATCTTGTTTTGTGAAGCAGTTAGAAGGCCAGTGTCTGTCAATAAGCTTTAAGAAGGATGGAAAGGGAAAAGGGGGCTAGGTTATGAAAGACTTTGAGCACGAGCAGAGGGTTTTGTATTTGATCCTAGAGGTGGCTGAGAGTTATAGGAATTTATTGAGGAGAGGGGTGACATGGTAAGACCTGCGCTTTAGGAAAATTACTTTAGTGACTGAGAAGAAGAAGAACTAGATGCTACTTATCATTTTGAGGAAGACTCCATTTATTCCTATGCTCTCTAGTGTCTTTAAAAGGAAAGATATTATTTGTAACTCATGAGATCTTTTTCAGTCTTAGAGTAGTTAGAGGGAATATATACATATCTCTCTCTCTCTCTCTCTCTCTCTCTCTCTCTCTCTCTTTATGTATATAAATCAAAACAACTCTTAGGTATCACATCATACCTATCAGATTAGCTAACATGACAAATCAGGAAAATCATAAATGCTGGAGAAGATGTGGGAAAATTGGAACACAGTGCATTGTTGGTGGAGATGTGAACTGATCCAATGATTTTGGAGAGTAACTTGGAACTATGCCCAAAGGGCTATAAAAATGTGCATGCCCTTTGACTCTGCCCACTTCTAGGGTTCTTTCCCAAAGAGATCATAAAAATGGAAAAAGAACCCAAATGTACAAAAATATTTATAGCAGTTCTGTTTGTAGTGACAAAGAACTGGAAACTGAGAGGGTGACCATCAGTAGGGGAATGATTGAAAAAGTTGTGGTGTATGAATGCAATGAAATACTACTGTGCTATAAGAAAAATGAGCAGGTTGACTTCAGAAAAACCTGGAAGACTTATATGAACTGATGCTAAGTGAGGTGAGCAGAACCAGGAGAATGTTGCACACAGTTACAGACACATAGTGCAATAAATAGCTTTGATAGACTTAGCTCTTCTCAGCGATGCAAGGTTCTAAGACAACTCCAAAAAGCTCCTGATGGAAAATGTTGTCCATATCCAAAGAAAGAACTATGGAGTCTGAACGCAGATTGAAGCACAATATTTGCTCTCTCTCTCTCTCTCTTCTTTATTATGTTTTGTTTTATTTTTTGTGATTTGTCCCTTTGGTTCTAATTCTTCTATACAACATGACTAATGTGAAACCATATTTAATAACAATGCATATGTAGAACCATATCAGAAGTGCATGTGGTCTTGGGAAGGGGAGAGGGGAAGAAGGCAGAGAAAATTTAAAACTTAAAAGCTTGTGGAACTCAATGTTGAAAACTAAAAACAAAATTAATTAATTAGTCAAAAGAGGGAAAGTAGTAGATTAACTGCACTACTTTGCAAATGATTTATTCCTATGCACTCCAACTCACTCCTTGGAGGATACTTTGCTGATTTGGTAGTGAAGCAGATAGTATCTTCCTTTTTTGCAAAGGGAAATGTGGCTGACTTTCAGAGCTAGCTCTGAGAATTTGTCTGAAATTTGTCACTTAGGACTCACTTAGGGGTTTCCTGGGTAACAGGAGGAATCAATTAGTCTATAAATTGTTAGACACACAGACAGGTAAGATCACAGAGAGGCAACTGGATACAAAGTCAAGAAGATCTAGGTTCGAAATTCTGCTGTCGACATTAGCTAGGTCACATAATAGATAAGAATGCTAGACCTGGAATCAGAAAAACCTGAGTTCAAATGGGACCTCAGATGTTTATTAGCTATGTGACATCCCCAGAGAAGTCTTTTACCCTCTCAGTCTCAGTTTCCTCATCTACAGAATGAGCTAATATAGCGTCTACCTCCAAGGGTTGTTGTGAGGACTAAAGGAGTCAGTATTTGTAATGTGCCTTGCAAACCTTAAAGGGCTATGTAAATGCCAACTATTACTGCTATAATGACTAGTTGTATGACCACAGCCAAGCCCCTTTACATTTCCTAGCCTCACTTTCCTCAACTGAAAAATAGGGATAATGAAAGCAAGTAACTTCCAGGACAATCTAGCTAAAAGACCTTGCAAGTTTTTAGCTAGTATTACTATGATTCTTGTACAGGATTTGCCTGGAAGCAAAAACACACACAAAGAAACCTGGGAATAACACGACTGACCATTTCCTTTTGTGGCTACTGTTTCTTTTCAAAATCAACCCCCAAGGGGAAAAAAAGTCCCTTGAACACCAAGTGCCTAAAGGTAGGAGTGGCAAATGAACTAAACAGCTTCCTCACCCATCATGCCCCTTGAGTGCCACACACTGCCCAGCTAGAGCCAGCCTCACCTACTTGAACTGTTAAACCAAAACGCCCGTTTTAGGAAAACTTGAAAAAAAATCCCTGGCACCTCCGATTATTTTTCCACAAGTCAAGACAATTTCAGTTGATCATAATTTACTTCAACATGAATGAAAGAAAGCAAAAGAGCCCCACCTCCATTCTCTCACAAATCCAATAATTTTGGCATGCCTGGCAAGACTGTTGAAAATAAAGTATGGCTTCATCCCATTAAGAAGTTAGGCTTCATCAGAGCTAAAGCAACAACTAACCAGGCACAAGGAGGAATCGATGGACCATATTTCGAACTGAATGAAAATCAGCTCTCCTGCTGAATTCATAGCAAGTTTATAGCTTACGGTCCACGAGTAGCCTAACAAAATCCTTCTCAGTAGAACGTTTTTAATGAAGAAATTAAATATGTACATATATGTATACACAAATATGCAAACCAACTATATTCAAATATAGTTATCAAAATATATTTTAAAAAGAGACAAATTCATGGACCCCAGGTGAAGAACCTAAGGTCTGGAAAAAGTACCATTATTTTGATAGGGTAAACATAGGGTATTTCTTTTGCCTGCTGCCAACTTTTGTTCCCTGTCAAAGCTGGCAATGGTTTTGTTGTGTGTTTCTTGTTTTGTTTTTGTATTGGGGCACATA
>JAQQSK010010151.1:0-12796 GCA_028658325.1 Potorous gilbertii | reverse complement strand
GTAATTGGAAAAAAATAAAATACTGTTTAAATATTTAAAAGTAAAAAAGTCACTATTTCCATGATAGTTGCAAAGGGGGAAATCTTTGCCTCCCAAACCAACCTGAACTGTCCAATTAGGGAAATAAGACATATTTAGACCAACTTCATCAGAGTTTAGAGTAAGCCTAGCTTATCTTCTGGTTCTCAGTCAGTACTGAGGAATAAGTAAAAAAGGCACAGAACAAATACTGGTTATGATATTTATTAGCAGTACAGTCATGAGCAAGTTGTTTACTTTCTCAGCCTTAATTTTCTCATCCATAAAAAAGAGATAATGGAAGAAAAAAATGCATTGGACATGGACAAGGAGGAAATTTTGTTCTGTCTAGATATGTGTATTTATTATGAGGAGTTTTTTTCTTATCCTTTTTTTTAAAGAAGAAGGAGTGAAGTAAGGGGTATAGAAAATAAATTAACTGGGGGAAAAAAGAATAGTGACAGAGTTACAAGGAGAGCTCTTTGTAAATGCTAAAGTGCTTGAAAAATGTGAGTTTTTAGAAAATTACAAAATGTTAAAATTGGAAGGTACCTCAATTAGTATCTAGTCCAATCCCTTCATCTTACAGATAAAGAGTCTCTGATAAGGGAAGTGACTGATCCAAATTCACAGAAATTACATAGCTGTACCTAGAACCCACCTATATCTATCTATATGTGTGTATGTATATATACACACATACATATATATGTATATACATAAATGTATACACACTGACACACACAAATACACACACACACACACACACATACAGACACACATGCATAACCTCTCTATTGAGTGTGATTGCCTATGACTGCCCTTGTATGATTCATCTCCTGGGCTGAGATAAGCTCATTGCTCTTTTCATACAAGGAGAATGTGCAGTGAATTGACAGCCCATATTGACTTGTTTCACATAGAAAATCAGCTTTCTATAAATCCATAACTGACTCAGTCATATGTAAACACTGTGTGAGTGTCATCCAAAAGATGTGCCCCCACTGAATCAGAAAAGAGAGCATTGAACTTAATAAATCTGACTGAATACTGGACCCAAAACTCCATCATGACCAGGTTCATGCCTAAGATTCTCCAAGCTCCCAGCAGTTTTGTCTGCCTACTCAGTGCTTACCCTCAGAATCTCAAAAGCATTTGAGACATGGAAATACAAAGATCTATCATTTCTTAACAAAGACTAAAACAAATTATGCTGAACTGTCTGTGGGACATGTGGTGCAGACAGATGTCTACTGGCCTGCCCAAGTCATTTTACTCATGACTTCAGCTAAATTCGAGGGCTCCAAAATGAAAGTCTAATAAAATACACGGTAAGACTTTGGAAGAGATTTATTTATGCTGGAAACCAGAGAAGTGGGCAACCACAAAGTCACACGATGTCTGGGTTAACAGCAACCTTAAAACCTTCTACCCTTTTGAATTCTCCTATATTCATCAAAGGCAGGATCACCTCTTTAGTCACCCAGATTTGCAAACTTCATGTCATTCTCACATCTCACTCTCCAAGAGGTTGCCAAATCCTGTTTCTCTCTCCACCACATCTCTAGCATCTGTCCCATCCTCTCTCCTCACACAACCACTATTCTCTTTCAGACCCTTATAGACCCACTGTAGTATCTTTCTCCTTGAAAGCTTTGCCTCAAGTCTCTCCTCACTACAAAGCTGCTAAAGGAATCTTCCTAAAGCTCAGGACTGACCTTGTTATTCCACCATTAAATGAAATTCAGTGGTTCTCTATTATCCCTATAATCAAATACAAACTATTCCATCTGGCATTTAAAGTTATTCACAACCTGGCCCAGCCCACACCTTTTCATTCTTATTGTATATCACTCCTCTACATATACACTACAGTCTACCTAAACCAGCCTTTTTTCTTTCCTTCTTCCTTGTTCTGTCTTTATTTGAGCAACTTTATACTCTAAAAATTCTTCTAATTCTAATCTGTGTTCCTCAGTCCTCTCCAGCTCTGACATTCTAAGTCTATAACTTCAAAAAAGGAGAATTCCAAAGTGCTCTACATGAACCAGTTATATCAAAGAGAGAAAGTGAACAGATCTGAGAAATTGGTGTTGATGATGTCGATGTCCAGTTGTTTCAGTCATGTCTGAAACCCCAGTTGGGGTTTTCTAGGCAAAGATGTTGGAGTGGTTTGCCATTTTTCCCCTCAATCTCATTTTACAGATGAGGAAACTGAGGCAAACAGAGTTAAGTGACTTATCCAGGGTCACACAGCTAGCGTCTGAGGCCAGACACTTAATTTCCTTTCCTTACAATCAAGAATGTGCTCTCATCAGACTAAGAATTTCTTCCAGCATTTAGAAAGCTATCATATCAGGAGCAAAACATATTTAATATTCTTCCACTGTCGAAGTCACAATTGTTGGTGTTGACTCAAAGTCACCCAAATTCCTGGCCTTTTGAAACTAAGCACCATGTAAACAGCTCTGCTTCCATGATGAGTGAGGATTAATCCTGAGAAAGGACAGAAGGGATGCTGACTTGTATCTCAGACTATTTGCTGAGTCCCAGGTGGATATGAGGCACAGACTCACAGCTATTACCTTTTGATCTAGCCGCCTCCTGCAGGGGAAGTCAGGTTGATAAAAACTGAACCTGGGGGTGAGTGGGGTAGAGGTAGAGGTGGGAAACAGCTTTTTAGGCTAGCTTTTTTTCTTAAACAAGGATTGACTAACCATTCAGGAAAGACAGCGGAGATTTACAGGTTATAACAGGGGAAACAACTCACCAGAATAAGTTCATATTCAATGCAGATCAAAGCATGCTATTTTTCACTGTATTTTTTTGTCTGTGTTTTCTTTTATGATATGACTGATATGGAAATATGTTTTACATGACTGCACATGTATAACATATCAAATTACTTACCATGTTGGGATGAGAAGAAGGGAGAGAATTTGGAACCCAATATTTTTTTATAAGAATGCTAAAAATTGTTTTTAAATGTATAATAATAAAATAAATAATATATAATATTGTAATATTAATAATAAAATCACAAATGGAAATAATAAATATTATTTAAAAATTCTAATTCAAAAAGGCACTGACATGGGGGTTAAAGGATGCGAGTTCTAGATTTGACCGCAGAATTAACAAACAGGGTGATGTGAAGCAAGCACATTCTTTCTCTAGGATTAAGCTTTCTCATTTGGAAAAAGTCTTCCTTCCTGCTTGGACATTCTGTATTTTTGAGGTCCTCTGCAGCTCTAATACTGTATTTCTGTATTTTAAGGTCTCTGTATACTCTAATATTCTATGATACTGAAGCCATCATCATTATCCCTAACCCCCATCACCCAGGCACAATTATGGGCCCATAACCATACATGCCTGTGGAACTATAAACAGAACTTTGTCCCTGACTTTTCCTAGGGTGCCAGAGTTAGACAGAGTTGCCACTCCTTCAGGAGCTTAGAAACAAGAGAATATAAAGCAGCACTAAAAGAATACAACAGCATCAAATTGGCAAAGACAATTAGTTAAATCAGAATGTTACTGGATGACTCTTCTCCTTCCCTGGATAGCACCTGTGTTCTGAGGTTGCTCTCTCCTCTACTTAACTAATGGTATTCTAGAAGCTACTTGCCTAAGATATGTTTTGTGGTACTTGCCCAAGGCACCAAAATTCTTAGGTATAGGTCTGCACACATACACATACACATGCAATTACATCCAAACACATCCATACGCAGAGCATCAAGAAGAGATATTGATATACCAGGTGGAAGATATTACAAAAAGAGGCCATAGGATTTTGAAATGGAAGTGAAATAATGTGACCAGATTGCAAGCTAAGTAAGCAGCCAACAGAGCCCTTTGGTGGGTCAAGGTGCATTCCGTTTTATTCAACAAGTATTTTATTCAGCACCTAGTATGTGCCAAGTAGTTTGCCAGGAGGAAATACGACATTTTCCTCAAAGGAAATACGACATTTTTCTCAAAGAGGGAGCTTATAAGACCAGAATAGATATGAAAGGTTTGCCCTTTGAACTCTACTATATGGAGACAATAGACTGCTAAGAATGTATGTCTGGTCCATGATCTTTTGATCTGAGTGATGAGTCTGTAATTCAATCCAAACTCTGCTTTGAGGTTCCTTTCTGCATAATGTGTACATGTCAAGGCAAGTCTAGCACAAAACAATACAGGTGCTAAGACATGAGTCATGAGACAAAAACATCAGGATGGAAGAGTATCTACACCTCACATATTTTATGTCTCTCTCCCTCTCTCTGTGTCTTTCTGTCTGTCCTCTATCTTATCTTTCTATGTCTCTGTCTGTCTGTCTCTCCCTCATCTCTCTTTTCTCTGTGTGTGTCTCTCTCTGTCTCTCCCTCTCCACCATCCCTACTATTTCTTTTCTCTGTGTGTGTCTATGTGTCTCTCTCTCTGTTTCTTCCTCTCTCCACCCTCTGTCTCTGTCTCTCTCCCTCTCCCTATGTCTGTCTGTCTCTTTTTTCTCTTTGTCTCTCCCGTCTCTCCTCTCTTTCTCTGTGTGCATGTCTCTCGGTCTTTTTTCTTTCTATCTCTCCCTCCCTATCTCTCTCTGTGTGTCTGTCTCTCTCTTCTCCTTCTCTCTCTCTCTCTCTCTCTCTCTCTCTCTCTCTATATATATATATATATATATATATATATATATATATATCTCCTGATTTTCAAAGTTGGGACAACAGAAATATTTATTACACAATTGCCTAGAAACATATTAGCTCTCAAAGATGTAAGGGACTCCAAATTTCATCTAATCTGCTTCCTACCTAAATAGGAAATTTTCAGCCTCCTCTTGAAGACCTTCAGTGACAGGAAACTCACTCTTTGTCACTGAATAATCCAAGTTCTTATGGAGAAGAAGATTCTCAGATCTGAAGCTTTTTTTCTTTCTACATCACTGTTGATGAGGCATCGTTGTGGAGGGATAGAATGTTGGTCTTAGACTCAAAAAGACCTGGGTTCAAATGCTACCTCTGATCCACATCACCTTTATTACCCTGCATTGCTCATTTAAACTCTCTCAACCTCCAGTAACTGTCTAAGATAATTAGACAAGCCCTGCTTTGCTTCAGTGGAAGAAATTCCCATAATATTGGTAAATGGCTGAAGTGAAGATGGTGCCTAGATTTCCCACCCTAGTTCTTACAACTACAGAATTCACCATCAAAATATAATGGGAAGGGTTTGGTGTCAGTCTTCCTTCTGCCCTATATCCTAGCTATATGACCTAGAGTCTCAGTTTCTTCTCCTGTCAAATAAGGATAACTATGCCTTCATTAAATCACAGGGTTATTTTAAGAAATTAGGCTACAATGGATGTGAAGTACAACGTTGTCATAAAATAACTCCAAAATTCCAACCATTTCCATTACTAGCAGTATTTTTAAGAGGGCAAAATACTTGTAATTTCACTGGTGGGTTTCCTCTTTCTGTTGCTATAGGTGGCTATCCTTCCCCGCCTTCTTAGCCCGGGAAATTCATGTCTAATGGCTTTTTTCCAAACCATGTGATTGTAATAGGATATTAGCTGTAGAGCTGGAGGTCACCACTGAAGTCACCCAGGCCAACCAACCCCTTCATTTTACAGACCAAGAAACCAAGGCTTACAGAGATGGAGTGACTCGGCCAAGGTCCCACAATATATCCAGCCATTTGGTCAGAGGTTCCGGTAGATACCTTACTCCTGCTGTCCATCTGTTGCCTCTCATTCTTGTTACATGACTAATATACTGCCTGGAAAGGCATTGGTATGGCTAAGGTGTGTCAGGGATCAGGGTTCGAATAGCACCTCTGCCGCTTAGCACCTTAACTCCTCTGGACTGTAGTTTCCTATTCTGTACAATGAGGCTGTGGAACAAGATAATCTCAAAAGCCTCTTGCAGTTTTGAATCCTATGATCCTTTTCCCGATGTACATTTGTTATCAGTAAACATCTCTTCACTGCCCTTTTCTCAAAGGTCATCGTTGGTAATATCCTGTAGTCCACTTGTGACCATGCCTTTTGGGTCCTTATGGTCATGTGTATTAAAGTCCTCCCTGACCTGGCTTTATCTTAACTCTCCAGCCTCATTTTACATTAGTTTATGGACCATTCCAACTGCTTTTCTTGATGGCCCTTTTACACATAATCCTTATACTATTTCCTATCTCCTAACCTTCCACGCATGAAATTTACTGTCTCCCCATTTTTGCCTCTGAATCACTGATTTCTTCAAATCTCGGCTCAACTACCACCTCCTAGGTGGTGCAGTGGCTAGAGAATTCAAATCTGTCCTCAGATACTTATTACCTGTGTGATCCTGGGCAAGTCACCAAACTTTGTCTGCCTTGGTTTCCTCCTCTATAAAACAAGGTTAATAATAAATAGTACCTACTTCCTGGAGTGTATTTATAATGCATTTTTTTTATTTTAGCATAATCAAGTGCCTTTGATAGAATAATATGATTAAGGAAGATCTTCCCCACCTATTAACGGGCCTGGGAAGATTTGTAAACTTTTATTAATGAGGCACTGGTTCTCAAGGGTTGTGCCCTCTGGCTCTAAAAAGCATATAGACTCTGAGATGAGGTTTACTTTGGGGCTTACTCATTGGAAATGTTTGTTTGGTCAGATAAGACTCTGAGTAGAGAATGTCTGCCAGACTGGATAACTGGACTGGAGCTCTCTTTTGTAATTGGCAGTAATACAACGAAGTCCTCTGTGATTATTTCACTGGAGTTTGGAGGCAACAACAGATTCTCCAACACTGCAGAACATCAGCTCTGGCAGACCCTACTAAGGTAGAAGGGTCTGGAGCATAGGATCTATGATGGATCACCTCCATCATGTGAAGCCCAGCCTAGCTAAACATGGACAAGCTCATCACCAAAGGATCAACCACCAAGTCATGATTGTTTCGGTTTTTTCTTTTTTAGGGCTGTAGCAACCCAGGAGTAGGTAATAAATATTATTACTAAGCACTTTGTAAAATGCTGTGCAAAAGGAAAACACTGTATTTTGCAAGTATTAATAACTCTGGTGCTGCATAAGCAGGTGATTTTAGGCAGATTATTGTTTCGTTTGTTTTAACTAGGAAAGCCAAAGAGGATCTTATATAAGCACCTGAGGTCAGCATGGAGGGTGCCATTCTCTATGGGGATGCAAGGCACTTCCAATGACTCAACCATTTCCAGGACTCCAGGGGGTTTCATTGCTAATAGGCAGCAAAAAGATCCATGATTTCATTAGTTTGGGGTACACTGTCCACCAGAGCATTGGGTGATCACTCCAGGGATTTTCATGAGACTTCATCATTTATTATAGCACAATAAAACAGTAGACCCTCATTAGCCTACCTTTGAGTACTGAGACTCTTAGCACTTCAGTAGGGTGCTGCTCAGACCATAGACACAGTCCTAACCATCAAACCAGTTGGATAAACCCAAAGCATGCTTTCTGGCCAAGCCTTGAAGAACTCAAGTGTCACCTCCATGACACAATAAAGCATCAGAAGAGATTTTTAGAAGAGGTACAGTATCCAAAAAGAATTTTTAAAAGACCAGGTTCTACAAAATGTGGTTAGGTCTGTCTATGCTTCAGAGGCTAGAATCTGCCATAGAAAGTATTATGATCAAGGATGTACTTAAAAGGACTCACCCTGAGTTCATTTACCTTGACAAAATCTTTGCCAAGAAAATCCCAAATGGAGTCATGAAGAGTCAACATGACTGAAATGACTAAACAAAGGAGAAGGGAAAATGATAACCAAAAATAACACAGGCTGTAGAGTATGTTGGCACATCCCTCACACCCTTCTAGGATTGCAGCAAACTGAGTTAGCCCTTAAACAGTTGATAGTGATTGTTTTTAACTACATCTATAGAAGAAAAATAATTAAGAAACAGTGTAGAATGCTGGAGAGAAAGCTGGTCTCAGAACCAGGAAGACTACTTGTAACACATATTGATGATGTGATCCTGAACAGGTCACTTGAGTTTGTACCGTCCTAGGCAAGTCTGAAAAGCCCTGAGTCGTAGAGAAGGTGCCAAATGGCTTAGATAGGAGGGCTCTCCTATTCCAAAGCAATCACAGGTTCAGTCCTTATTCTTACAGAAAGAAGTTAATTAGACAGCTTGTTATTGATCAAAAAGACAATTGTGAGAGAATGGTGAATAAGGGGTTTGATAATTGGCAGAGAAATGAGACTGTCTGCCAGGCCAGATAACTGGGCTGGAGCAGAAAAAATATTATGGCAAAGAATTATGAACATAACCCTATTATGGGAAAGCAAATAAAATCTGCATGTTGCATTTTAGAGAAGGAAATAGAATTGAAGAACAGAGGGGGGCCCGGGTGGGTCAAAAAGGGGCATTATCCCTGAATGTGGCTTAGATCAGACCACGAGTATACCTCTCCCCTGTTCTTTCTCTCTCTTCCCCTTGTAGAGGGGGCAGCTAGGTAGTGCAGAGGATAGAATGCCAGAAGATCTGTGTTCGAATTCAGCTTCAGGAGTTTAATAGTGATTTTACTTAATCTTTGTCTTAGTTTTCTTACCTGTAAAATGAGGAAGATAATAGAACTTATCTCCAGGGATTGTTGTGAGCATCAAAGGATAAAGTATTTGTAAAAAAAATACTTTGCACAGTGCCTAGCACATAGTAGGTACTTAATAAATGCTTGTTCCTTCCTTTTCCATTCCTTCCATCTTCCTTTCCTTCCCTTCTTCCCTCCTTTTATTCTGACTTCTTTCCCTCCCTCTTTTCCTTCCAACTTCCTTTCCTCCCTCTCATCCCTCTCTTTTGTCTGCCTGTCCCTCTTTCTGAGTCCCAGGAAGTTTATCTCTGCCGAATCAGGAATTCTGTCTCACTATATCAATAAAGATTCAATGGAGCCCTGGGAAATGTATCTTTATTGCCTGATCATAGCTCTTCCTACCTTCCCAGTTCACTGCAGTCATCATTTCATCCCTACCTTTCCATCTCTGTGTGTACATCTCCTTTCTCTCATGAACCAACCCTATCCATCTTCCCTAGGTTTGTGTGCCTTCCCAGCTTGACTGGTTTGTGAATTACTGTGAGAAGTTGCTAAAGCTCCATTCTGCCACCTGATTAAATTAATTCTCATTTTTGATTAGCAATAATTTGCATACTTTTTTTTCAACTAAAATTTCCCAACAGTGAAGAATCTTACATAGAAATGCAAAGAGTTATTGCTGAGCATTTAGAGATCTGGCTCTCTCTGCCACTAGCTGGGCGACCTTGGATAAGTCATTCGCCTCTTTCTGAGCTTTAGTTTCCTTCACTGTAAAATGAAAGATTTATAGGTCCATAGATTTAGAGCTGAATGAGACTTTACAGTTTCAACTGTAAAACTCCTTCATTTTACAGATCAAGAGTTTATGAAGGTCCAGAGAGTTTATGAAGCTTACACAGCGTCACAAAGCTAGTAAGTGCCTGAGGCAGTTCAAACTCAGGTCTTTCTAATCCCAGGTTCTGGTTCTACTTGCCCTATCAAGGGTTTATACCTGGGGTAAAAGAATTTTCCAGAGAATATAAAAAATATTTGGTAAAAACTATAATATCTTTTTTTGAAATTAATTAACATGCACATAGCAGATCAACACTAGAATTTATTTCCTATCATATTAAATAGATGGTTTGGGAATGTTTTCTGAAAGCCAAAGGATATAATGGGGGCAAAAAAGGTTGAAAACCCTTGCTAAGGCAGCTAGGTGTTGAAGTGGATAGATGGATGGATTTGGAGTTAGGGAGACATGAGTTCAAATGCAGCCTCAGAAGCTTCTTAGCTGTGTGATCTTAGGCAAGCCACTTAACCTCCCTCCCTCCCTCCCTCCCTCTCTTCCTCTCCCTCTCCCTCCCCCCCCTCTTTCTCCCTCTGTCTCTCTCCCTATATGTATATATATATACACACACATATATGTGTATAGATAGATAGATAGATAGATGCCACAGGAGAATAAAATAGCAAACCACTCCAATATCGTTGCCAAAAAAAAGTCCCATGAACACATGTCCACATGGTCACAAAGAGTTGGACAAGATTGAAACACCTGAATAACAACCACCAAGTCTATTTTAGCCCTAACTCCATGAATTGTTGAGTCGATATTTAAATTCTTCCTGCTGAACATACACTCCTGTTACGGTGAGCTACTGGATACAATCGACCAAGGTGCAGTATTGTCCAAGCATGAGAATCCTCAAATGGTAACTCTTGAAACGTGTAAAGAAGCACATGGCCTCAGGAAAAGCTTGGTAAAGGCAAGCATAGCAGGAAGGACGGGTATCGCCCCATTTGATGGACCTTAGAGAGGTTCAAAGACTCACCACTGCAAGGTTATACAATTCATAAACGTCAGAACCAGGTCTCAAATCCAGGTCATAGGATATGGATCACAGATATAGAGCTTGCAGATATCTTAAAGATCATTCAGTCCAAACCTCTCATTTTACAGGTGAGGAAATTAAGGCCCTGCAACGGTCATATCTTCCTCCCAGTCGAATGGTCATCATTCTACTACCTGATGCCACCCCTCTGCTGGTCACATGACACTCTAGATAAGAACTATCCATCTCCAGTCATTGTTTGTAGCAAGGCTGGGGAGGAGTCTGCCATAGCAATTATCCTCGTCAAGCTTCTCTTCCCCCTCCCAGTTTTGTGCACTCCACAGCTAAGTGCCGCAATCAATCCTGAAGCCCCAGCTGAGTGTGAATAGATCAGGCAGGAATTCCTCAGCTGGCAACCCTCCCCTCTATTTTCCAGTCTCTAAGCCTTAAAGCCTCTAGGATGGTGATTCAGCTCTCTAGTTCTCAAGGCACTTTTCATCTCATATGTGACCTTGAAGATCCACTCCCAGATCCTTTGGGAGAAGTTCTTATTTATTTGACTTTTATTTTTTTTTGCCTGAGTCCTCTCTCCCAGTCCAATTATGTGAGAGGCCTCAAATACATATATATGTATATATATAATTATATTATCACAATATAGATTATGTACATAATCTACATTGTAATATAATATACTGTTATATTATTATAATATATGATAATATATGCATTCTGGATTTTTACCTTCTTAGTTTAGACAAGCACTCATTCAATAAGCATTTATTAAGCACCTACTATGTGACAAACTCTTCACTTCTATCTTTGTATCTCCAGCACTTAGCACAATGCCTGGTACACAGTAGTCATTTAATAAATGGCTTTTGATTGTTTACTGCCAAGCACTGTGCTAGGTGCTCAGGTAAAAGTGAAGCAGTACTTGCCTCAAGGAGCCTATAGACTAGCCAAATGTGTATATAGGGTTACAGACATAATGAGAAAGAGAAAGAAGCTGTTTGACAGAAAGAACTTTTGCAGCTGGAGAATGAGGCCAAATTTCATGTAGAATGGGGTTCTTGAGCTGAGTCAAAATTTGCAAAGATCACAAGATTTGGAATTCAGGATTCAAATCCCAGCTTTGCCACTTACTGGCTCCTATTTCTCTTTGCTGAACATAAAATAAAGGCTTTGGACTAAACAATCTCTAAGCTCCCTTCAAGTTTTGGCATTCTGTGTTCTAAGTTCCTATGTCCTTAGCTCTCTCCCTGCTCTGAAACCCTGAATTCAAAGGTCCCTTCCAACTCTTGTATTCTCTGTTTTAAGGTCTCTTTCAGTTTGGGAATCTGGGAATTCTATCATTCACTCTACTGCTCTAGGTTCTCTTAGTAATCAAACATTCTATGCTTCTAATCTATATGAGTGAGGTTTTTACTGTACTTGCTTCTGTTTTTAATTAGTTGTTTCTTCATCTGTGTCCAATGCTTCCAACCTCATTTGGGGTTTTCTTAGCAGAGCTACTGGAGTAGTTTGCCATTTCCTCCTCCAGATCATTTTGCAGATGAGGAAACTGAGGCAAGCAAGATTGAGTGACATGTCCAAGGTCTCACATCTAGCAAGTGTCTGAGGCTGGATTTGAACCCAGGAAGTCGAATCTTCTTGAATCTAGGTCTGTCACTCTGAGCACTATGGTGCCACCTAGCGGTCCACTTCTTGCCTTTCTAGCTCTATGGATTACATGAGATACAAAGTCATTCCCAGGTATGTATTGCAGACTTTGATGTACAGTCCATTGATAACTACCTTATTTATGCAGAACCTCATATCTACTAAAAATGCACAGATTTCCAAAGTCTCCCAAAGCAAAGTCAACACTTCAGTTAATTTTTTTTAATTTAAACTTAAATGTCAGCTCTTTATGTAAATGATTGACATCATGTCATAGTGGATAAACATCCAAACTTAAACTCAAGAGGGACTGGATTCAAGTTCTGCCTCTGGCACATATTGGTTTTGTGACCCTGGGTCTGTTACTCAACCTACCATTGCCTTAAACAGAAATTTTCATCCTCTTTGGAAATGTCATATGAAATAATACCCATTCAAATTAAATAAAAGGTTTTCTTAGGTGTTTTGGAAGATTCCCAATTCTACAAAGTCAATACTTGAGGCCATTGATTATAAAGGTGAAGCTATTAGCTCAGGACCTACAAATCAAATCACAAGGTACTTTGCCCTCTGTAACCAACCTTACAGAGATGCTTACAGATGAGATCCTCTGTAAGCATCTAAATAAACCCAGGGCAAAGAGCACACTTTCTTAATGTTGAATTTCTTTAAAAGATTTCCTTTCAAGTCTTGTCACCAATCCAATTATACCAGACACTGAACTGATTACATTAATTTAGATCTAGACACTGTC
>JAQQSK010010149.1:0-12797 GCA_028658325.1 Potorous gilbertii | reverse complement strand
TATTCTGCAAACCTTAAAATGCTCACTATTGCTACTATTATTATAAGTATCATTGAGCTATGTTTTTACACAACAGACAGACATGCATCATGTAAAATTGCTCTTCAGTGTGTCTTCTGACTCCTAATCATGTGTCACTTTTTGGTATGCAGGCAATGTCTTTTCCTCACCAGATGCCCAGGGCCCCCACGACAATACTCCCCTAATCTTTAGGAAAACTGTATTCCTCATCCAAACTTTTTTTCATGAGTTCTATTCCCAGGGGGCTTACTAGACATAGTATAATAATCTGATAGCAGTAGTAAGTACTTAATGATTTGTATTGTCATAATGTTATTGCATCAAGGAGTATTTAAATTTTAAAGAGTACAAATGTATTAATAGAGGGATGATTTTCTAATGCGGGAATTTCAGATATTGTGGCAAATGAATAGGAAATGTGGTAGAGATAAGGAGGAGATAGGTGTCTTTCCCTTGTGTTTCTCCATTTTCATAATTAGCAGTGGCAACTTCTTACTTGTAAAGCTATCAGTATCATATTATTTATTCTGTTATATACCTACTTGTCTTTTATATTTTTATTGGAAATTTTTAAAACTGTACCTTTAGGATATATATCTAAACACTGTTAATTTATACTTGGGACAGATTATCCCAGGACAGTCTTTTAACTACTGATATTCTTTTACAAGACAAGTATTTCCACCTAGAACTGTAGGCAGGGAAAAAGATCTAATCATTTACCATAATCACATTCATTTTGGGGTCAAAATGCCAAGTTCAGCCCACATCTTTTAGTTCTGCTATCACCTTCCTGTCACCATGATCTACATCCACAGGAGGCTTGAATCTGATCATTTATTATCACTGTAGCTTCACCTAGAAGTTTTTTTCCTAATTTCAAAAAAATCTAAACTGATTCGCTACCTTATGAAGAAAAATAAATAAGTGACCCCTCAAACAGCATCATAATAAGAATATAGACATGAAAAAATATTTAGACATTTATTAAAAACTCTAGCATAATGTATAGCTTATATTTAACATACTATATGGAAAGGAGTTGCACTTTTGTGAGATGTTTTATTAAATCTTTTTTTTAGTAATCTGTATGCTTTGTGACCATGTAATGTAAGTATTTTAAAGAAGGTAGGATGAGTTATATACAGAACCCCTGACACTGGGAAGAGAGGGAGGAAACAAGAATGGTATTGAGCAAGAATCCTATCAACCTTAAATCATTCGAAAGCAACGAAGCAGAATACTTGAGAGGAAATATATTGCTTCTGCAAGTTAGCAAGTTAATACATGTATTTTTCTCCCTTTATATGGTAGCATATGACATTCGACAATGGCACGTGCCTAATACTGCTCACCAAATTTCATTCTTGGATTAATGACTTAAAAGCATGTCTATCATTTCATATGCTACAGATTGTCATTTAAAGTGAGGAACACTTTTTTCTGTACCTAAACTTCAATAAATGCTACTTATTAGAAAATACATTGATTTGAGTTAATTTTGCAACAATAATATGCCTCTAGCTTTTGCTTATTACTACTTTCATGGTATACTAGCATCATAGTAATGGCATCATATCCAGGCCCTTCATTTTACACATAAGAAGGGGAGATGCAATGAGTGGCCCAAGGTGACACAGTTGGAATCCTGTGTGATTCAATTAGGCCACAGAATCCAAGTCTATTACTCTTTTGACTATATTTTGCTGCCATTTCAAAAATTCTGACTCAACACAACTAGTGAACAGTAGTCATCCTGAGATGCCTTAAATCATTTTTTATCTAGACAGGATAGAAATTATAAATCAATAAATAACTGTAGGGTCATAGATTACAATTTTAGAATTGGGAAGAAAATACAAATGCAATAGAGCTCAATCAGTAGGTGCTATTATTATTTCTATTTTTCAGATAAGGAAACAAAGGCTCAGACAAATAAAATGACTGATCTAGAGTCACACAGCTAGTATCTGAGGTGGTATTTGAACCTAGGCCTTTTTAAGCTATTTTTTTTAGAATCAAAAGTAGAATAAGAGATCAATTAGAATATGGATTCTTAGCTCAGAACATATGGATCCCTGCATGGGGCATTTGTAGATTTCAGGGGTTCTGAGAACTTATATGGGGGAAAATTTTCAATTTCTATTAATTTAGCATTTTCTTCAATCATTAATGTGAGCAACATATATTCTGATAAGGGGTTTATAGACTTCACAAGATTGATAAGGGGGTCCATGCCACTCCAGAACAAAAACAACAATAAAATTAAAGAACCTTTAACCTAGATCAACCCAAACATTTTACACGTGAGGAAACACGTCTAGCAAATAGAAGCAATTTGCCTAACATCACACAAGTTAGGTTTTCTAATGTCAGGTTTTCTGACCCAGTTCAGAAATGCCTATTTTGTTTGTTTTCTCTCCTTTGCTTTTGCTCCTTAGCACATTGTTGCTAAAAATAACCATATCCTTACTTTACAATTCCTATTATAGAGTAAGAGCTATGCATTCTAGGAATATATCTCAAAGCTAGATTATACAGTTGGTGTGCATGTTAACGCATAATGCATGCTACAATTGTATTATGTACCTTAGAATTCTATTAGTTTCCTTTTGAATTGTGATATTATTGACTTGAAATGCAGAAAAGTACAGAAATTAGAGAGCTATCCTCAAAGTCAAGAAGACTTGAGTTAAAGTTTTGCCTCTGACACAAACTACCTGTTGGACCCTAAGCAAGCTACTTAAATTTATCAATGCCACTGGCAATTCCGTAACTTTATAAATGGGAGCATAGATACTGATATGCATTGGTAGAGAGAATTCACTCTGTGGAATATCATTATACCAGTGAAATTATACATTCTGCTCAAAAAAAGTCAAATAATCTTATATTGATTTACAAAACAGGAAAAACAAATGTAAAACTAGTAAAATTTTAAGTATCTCTAATTTAACTGGCAAAGTTTATACATGTAAAAGTGTTCTTTTCACAGTTTTTTTTGAAGGCTTCTGTCATAGGTGCCAGCCTTTGGTCATAATTTTCAGGTAGTTCAGTGATTTTTAAGTTCTATCATTTTTACCTGACTTCTAGACCATTAAAAAAATTCTACGTGCCTTAATTTTCTTCCCCTTTTTTGATTTGGTTTTTAATATATTTTTATTCAGTCCTTCCTATTGGCTAATACATTGTAAATTTTACTTAGATTTATTGGGTAGTAACTTTATTCTTCTCACTTAACCTCTGTGACTTCTCTGAGTCCAGAGTTTTAATATGTTATTTACTGTTTTCTTCTGTTTTCTCATCTCTGTAGTTCCAGTTTCTGGACAAGGTCTTCTTGCATCAATCAGATTCTGTCCCCTCGTATATTTCATATACTGTAAGGAGGCTCCTTTCAGTGTTAGATGGAGTTGTAAAATGAGGCCTCAAATTCTGAAGAAGTTCCTCCATTTTCACTTTGTCACCTGGTTTTTTTTTCTGTTTGTCTAGATTTTTTAGGTTTTAGATCCTCTGTGTCTCTCTCTTGAATAGTAGATAACATTGCTTTGCTGTGAAGCTGACAAGCAGGTGGTGTGGATTGTTCTGGTAATAGGCCACCTACAACACCCCAGCTTGCTATTTTTTCTAATTACCTTGAAACCTGCCAATGAATCAATACACACTTATTAAGTGTGGACCTATTAAGTTTGTACAAAGTACCTATGTAAAAGGTACTTTGTTAGCTACTAGGTATATGAAGACAAAGAATTAAAAAAAAACTTATTAGGAGTTTACATTCTAATGAGGGATTCAATAAAGTACATATATTAAATATAATATAAAGGGTATATGTATGTATGTATGTTAAATACAAGGTAGTTTGGGAGGTAGATATTAGGTGACATCAGAGTCAGGAAAGGCTACATGAAGAAAATGGTGTTTTGGGTGTATTTCAGGGGAATAAAGTATTCTGTAAGGCAAAGGTAAGGAAGAGGGAGTGGTAGTCACTCTATATTTAGTATCCTTCATAACCTGGTTCCAACTTACCTTTCCAGCCTTATAATACATTACTTTCCTTTATCCACTCTTCAGTCCAGTCAAATTGGCTGTTTTGCTCTTTGGTTCCATGACACTCCAACTTCCCATCTCAGTCCCTTTGTACCAGCCACCTCCAGTACTTGGAATGCTCCAATTTCCTACAAAACTCAGCTAGAATTATTTCTCCAGCAGGAGGCAGATTCCCCTCACTGTTATGGCCTCTCACTAAAATTAATTTACATTTATTTTGAAAATATTTTGTACATTTTTTACATGTGTACCTATTGTTTCCCCCAAGAGAATTTAAGCTAGCTGGATTGTGTCATTGTAATCTTTGTATCCCCAGGGCCTGGTACTATGCCAAGATCAAAGTAGGGACTTAATAAAAAATTGGTTATGGAGTGGGAAAAATAAAAATAAAACATACACACACACACATACATCCTGGGAGCCATACTAAAACTCACTGGAATTTCACTTAAAACAATTCTGTCTTTGATCCCATCCATGATTCTTAGCTATTGAAGTACTATAAGCAGTTAGTTGGTTATATAAAAATTTCCCTTACTAGCTAATCTCATTATGTTTTAGCACTAGGCTCAACTCAAAGTCTCTAGCATACTATAGCTACTATACTGTCATACTACAATATCAAAGGCAGCCTAAGGAGTGTGGATTGTGCTAGAGGAACTGTTCTCCTTTCTTTGGGAGGTGGGGGTTGAGAAGTTAGGCAGGATGGGATCATTCATCTACAAATGACTGATTTTTTTTGGGGGGTAATATGTGTTTTTGTTGTTTTGTTTTTGTTTTAACTATCTCATGCCTCACAGAAGAATTCGGGTATTAGGGCAAGCTATTATATTTAATTTCTTTAATTATCCCTCCCCCCAAAAAAAAACTTAAACATGACAAACTGCCTCCAACTGTCATTTCCTTGGTTTGATCCTAGCCAAAATCAAAGATGCTTTTCAAATATGGGATTTTGGAATATACTTGAAGAGAGGGAGGATGCTAACAGACGTTTTAAAATGTTTCCTTACACTTGAGGAATCAAGATGCTAATGTTACATTATGATCTAGGGAAAATGAACAAATTATATCACTCAAAGCTAACAATACATTGTTAAATTTCCTCTAACGCCCCTCTGAAATCAATAATCAAAAGCATATATATGTATTTGTACGTATATATGTACATACACATAAAACATGTATATTTTTTCAATGACTTTCCAAAGTATAAGGAGATAGCGCTTTATTAAAGGTTTTTAATTTTACTTTAAAATTAATTTTAGTGATAAATATCTGAATCAAGTTCAGTTACTCTAAAGATGACCATATTTGATAATTTCCAAAAATTCAGGGTTCAAAAGTTTTCTAGTTATTTGAAAGGAAATTAAATTTAAAATAATAAAATTTATATTAAGAATTTATTAAAATAATAGTTTTCATATACCATTTTTTTTTTACCTAAAAGCAACATAAATGGTAATAATATTTTCTAGCAATTCATAGAGACACAGAACCACATACATTGGGGTTATCTAACAGGTCAAGTGAAGAATTATTTTTCCAGATCATGGAAAAACAAAAACAACAATTTTCTGCAACATCCCTGACGGAGAGTAACAATGTCTTCTTGAACACTGAGTTCCGGTGAAAAGGAATCACTATTTAGTCAGCTAGAGTCAGGAAGACCTAAATTCAAATTTGACCACCAGCACCTCATTGCCATATGACCCAAAGCAAGTCATTTAACCTCTGTGTCTTGAATTTCCTTATCTGTAAAATGGAAATAATGATAATAGAAGCAACTTCCTAGGGTTAAATGAGGTAATTATTGCAAAGTTCCAGGGCCTGGAATAAAGTAAGCACTGTATAAATGTTATCCATTATTAGGTTTCAATTATTACTTATCAAGAACTCTTGTGTTCTCTCATATGGAGCTAAAATAAAATTCCCTTTAATTTCTACCCATTAATCTTAGGCACGTTCTGTTACATAAAGGAAATCTACACCCTATTCCACATGACAACTTTTCCCAACTCTAAGAGAACTATCATGTCTTCATTATGCCTTTGCCCTTTTCAAGGATAAATATCACAAATCTTGAAACATAGGATGGAATGGAAGCCTGAAACAACTGTGGTCTGATCAAGTATATCTAAATCACATGCCTCTTTCTATGAATGCATCTTACGAGTATTGGATCCTATTGTTAAAAAAAAAATAGTGGAAGTGTGCCTATGCACACTTTTACTCAATAAAAATTGCTATGCCTTTTTCCTATGCATTTTAAAGCCAGGTCTTACTTATCATGCATTTATTTAAATGAAGTCTTAAGTCAAAGTTCAAGACTCTATTTTCATTTCTATATGCTCCTACCTTCTTCTAAGTCACTGATAAAACACTTCAGGGATCTTAAGATTTAGACCTGTAATGGACTTAAGAGATCACCTAATCCACTCCACTCCTCATTTTGCAAATATGGAAACTGAGAAACACTAAAGTTAGGACTTCTTTAAGGACATAGGATCAGTAAGTACCGTTAGCAAGGATTTGAAACCAGATCCCAAACTAAGATATCAGAAATATGCTGTAGATATGATTATCCTAGACCTGACAATGTGTCTTATTGCATCATTGTGGAAAAAACACTCTACAAAAATAATACATCTAGACAGAATTGGAACTCAAGAAATGGCTGGACTCAAAAAAAAAAATAGTTAATGGTTCATCATCAACTTACAATACCTCCAGTGCTATATCTTATGGCTCTGTACTTGGTTCTTTTCTGATTAATATTTGTATCAATGATTTTGATCAATAACATTTTTAACAAAAAAGCAAAACATGGCATGCTTATAATATGTATAGATGACACATAGTTGAGATTAAGAGCTAACATCAGGTAACTCTCAGGATTCAAAATTATCTTTATAGCCTAGGCATTGGGCCAAATTTAATAAGATGAAGTTCCATAAAATGTAAAGCATTATACCTATTTTCACAAATCAACTTCAATATGCAGAATGGAGGAGGCATAGTTAGGAATCAGTTTAAAAAAAAGACCTAAGAGGTTTAGGGGGCTACATCCCCAATATGAGCCAACTATGTGAGATGGTAGAAAAAACCACTACCAACAACAATGAACTTAATGAAATATTGGGTTACATTAGGAAGGTACTGTTTTTTTGAGAATTGTGGACTGCCACTACCGGCAACAATTGCTTCTAGAAATGATAGGATAATCCCTCTATACTATGACCTGCTCAGATTATATCTGGAGTACTGTCTTAAGATCTAACCTCTGGGAAAATGACTAACTGCAAGGCATATAGCTAGGTACAACAAGCACTATGAAAGGGTCTTGAGCAATGATGATCATTCCAAGGAACTGAGATTGTTATCTCAGAGAACATAAGGGAGGGAGATGATAACTATCTTCAAGAAGGGCTTTTGTGTGGCACTTGTACTTGTTTTGATTGCCCCTGGTATGGAAGAACTGGGAATGCTGCATAGAAGTGTCATTATTTCCCAAAGATGACTGACTCACAGACAGATGCCAGAGGAATCTCCAGAGTTCAACTAGACCTCTAGACCAATCTAGACCAAGCCATTATTCTTATTCTCTCTTTATTTTCAGTTTCATTTCCTTTAGGTTTATTCTATATTTTCTGATTAGTAAATTTTTCTAGTTGATAAAAAAGATAAAAGGTATTTTCTGATTAGTAAATTTTTCTAATTGATAAAAAAGATAAAAGACAAACAGGAAGTGAGTAGTTTCACTATTTCTGTAATCTGTTCACAATATACTACATTGGGATATGGGCATATATCATCCTTATTGCTTTCCTTAGTGAAACATGGCTTCAAATAGTCCTTTTGTTGACCTTTGCAATTTTTTCAAGTTCATTTTGAGGTTTAGTTTTGTTAACCCTATTTTTAAAGGTTCATGCCAGAAGTTTGTATAAACCTGTTTATCATTTTGTACCTTGTCTTTTAAAATTTCCTTCTCCTTCCTTTAAATATTGAATTCTCAGAACTTAATTTTACTATGCTTCCAGGCCTTAAGCAATTTTTACTTTTAAACTTTTTGGATATGGTTCTTATTTTTTCTCTGAAAGTTTGAAATCCATTTGGAAAACAGAATACATGACATACTCAGCTTAATATTCCTTTAATTGTCTATTGGGAATTCTAAAATGGTATGGTCATTTTTTCCCCCAAGGCTCAGGACATTTCATTTTAAAATACAATGCTTCCCCCAGAGGCACTAGCATAGCACATGCCTTCATGTCAAGGAGACAAGTGCTGAAATCCAGTTGCTCCCACTTAATGCTTCAGTGTGACCCTGGGAAATTCACTGAATGGCCCTGAGTCTTATCTTTCTCATATGAAAAATGGGGATATATAGGATGGTTTGTGGGCAAAAATAAGACCATGATTATAAAGTCCTGTATGCCAGCTGGGTTTATTAATTAGGCCTACTAGTTTTCTTCTCATTTTACTTCTATTACCTTCTGAAAGATGAAATGGATAACAAATTAAATTAAGAATTTATCAGCTCTGCACTAAAAACTGTTCAGATTTTTAAAAAATAAACACAGTACCTCCATAGCTTATGGTAGAATTTTATCAGCAATATAAAATTAAGTGATTTTTAAAAAAATAATAATTTGCAAATTAAGAAAGTATTGAAAACATGATTATTGCAATTGAACACGAAAAGTGAATCTCAAGATATGTTCACCTGAAGGTACATAATTTTAAAGAGATGATGAAATGTTGGCAC
Organism: Potorous gilbertii; assembly: GCA_028658325.1. Lineage (NCBI taxonomy): Eukaryota > Metazoa > Chordata > Mammalia > Diprotodontia > Potoroidae > Potorous > Potorous gilbertii. The sequence continues at coordinate 3,964 of JAQQSK010010149.1, read as the reverse complement.
CCAGCTCTGAATTATTTGTTGAAAAAAACAACTATTCATGTGGAATGTGATCGACTGAAAATAAATGGTTAGTGGAAATGGAAGAATTCTTAAAGTATGATGTACTTCTTAAGGCTTTGATATAATACTTATTACTAGAAGCTAAGTACATATTCTTTTGGTGACATCTGGTCTATGGACAGGTTGTTTTTTTTTAATAAATGAAGTCTGAAGCACAAACAGAGTTATAATATTCTTACTGGCATTTAGTCATATATTGTCAGACTATCACTAGAAAGGTCATGTGATCTGCTCCAAGCAAATAGCAGTCACTAGATGGTTTGAAGTTCAAATTTCTGAGATTCTAGGGAGTTTATATCATATCTAGGGACTCTATCCCTCCAGAAGAAGTATTCAAATTCCTACCCCCAGTTAACTCTTTTACCCAAACGCTCATGAGAAATTTTAATACGGACTCTGGATTTTCTCAACTAAGGTTTCATTTGATTTGTTAAGTGATTTTATTCATGTCTGTACTTATTTGCTACAAAGGAGGTCTTTTTTATGACATGGAGGAATTAATAGAGAGTATGTGATACTAATAGAAAAAATGAAAAGAAAAAAGAAAGAAAAGAATGTAAATGAATAATTAAAATTAACATGCAGAAGTGGGGAAAGGAGAAGTTCAGAAAGAAACAGACAACTTGGATAGCAATGGAATTAATTGTTGTTCAGTTGTTCCAGTCGTCTGACTCTTTGTGACCCCATGAACCATAGTACACTAATACTGTCGATGAAGTTTTTTTGGCAAAGATACTAGAGTCATTTGCTGTTTCCTTCTCCAGTGGATTAAGGCAAACAGAGACTAAGTGACAGCAAGTAAGAGTGTGAGATCATATTTGAACTCAAGTCTTCCTGACTTGAGGTTCAGCCTTCTATGCACTGCCTCCATCTGCCTCCATTGGAGCTAACTGGTTAATCCTAAAATATAATATTAAAAAAAAAATCAAACAAAAAAAGATTCATGGTATCGTAAAGAATTTTCCCTTGTTTTTTATATAAGAAAATGTCCACACTTGCCAAATTCCTAAAATAAAAATAAATTCAAAAACTTTTTTTTAAATCCAATATATAATGCTACCCTTTATCTGTACAGTACAAAGTTGGAGTCATCACTTCTGAGGAAAAAGTACTGACTTTGCAAACAAAAAAGTTTTCTCTAACAGTCAGTACAAAATAGTGGAAGGAAGTAAGACTAGAATTGGAGAATTTGGTTTTAAATTTTGGATCTGCCCTTTATAATACATCCAAATATTTTTTGGCAAACCATTTGACCTTCTTGAGAATCAATTTCCTCAACTATAAAATGACAGATTTGGGTTAGTGGATCTCTAAATTCAACCAGTCTGTGGAGTATTTTACATTAGTATGAGTTCAATTTTTATAGCTGTATACACTGAAAACTTGGCATGGATCTTATGCCAAAATACCAGGCTTGCTTTAATCAAGGAAAATAATTTCTTTCTTTATGAATAATATACTGACGTTCAAAATTTAAAAAACCTAAATTTGTTCCAAGGTACAAAGCAAAACTAACATCTTTAAAGAGTGTTGAAATAATGGTTTAGAGCAATTTAAAATCAGGTAAGTAAAATATCAAGTTTTGGGGGAAGAATAAATTTATTTTAAATTGTGTATTCACCATGAAGCATCAAATTGTTTAGGAAGTTAATAATTCAAATGATGTGTCACTTTTATTTCTACATAGGTAGTTAACAAACATGGATTTCATCACTGTCTTCTCTGGCTAGCAAAAAAAAACCCACAAAAAAAACATACAAAAATCTATATTCCACTCTAGCATTCTTCCCTCATTGTTTTCAATAGCTACATCAAGTCTTAAGCATGAGAAATAATGGACTCCTTGCTTTCTATCTTTAGATAATTAATTACCTGGGTGATATAAAGGGACATGGGCCCAAACATTCATCTAAGAAGTCTGCCTGATTTCTATATATTAATCTGGAATCCCTTTTCATCCCACAAACTGGATTATATCCATCAATAACATCTGAGCAGGGAAAGAGGGGAAGACTGAAGACAGCTCTTTTTTTGTCCTTAGTGCATTTAGACTTTTCTCCTTGGTTTCTTCTCTGTCTAGATAGGTATCCTGGATCAAGAAATTTAATTGAGAGGGGGCTAGCTAAGTAAGCAAGCTATAATCCTTAAAAAGAAAAAAAAAATCTTAATACTAAACTAGACAATTCAAAGGGCATGAGGCTGAACTCTCAGTAATGACCCTCTGGATTTAAAAGGTAACAGAAATAACTAGCTCCTGTTAAAACAATGCTGATAGATATTCATTTCCTAGCTAGTGGGAACCAGGCTCCAGAAGTTCTTTGCTTGATTGACTAATTCTGTGGGGACAGAATATTTGACACTACTAAACTACAAGCCTTTTCTCTTATCTAGAGCTAATCAGCCAGCTTTCTTTTCTTTTTCTCTGTCTCTTGTTCTCTTCCTCTATCTCCCCTTTTTCCTTTTCACTTCTCCTTCCCTTCTTAGACATTCGTCACCATAACTCTTTGATTTTTTCTACACTTCCTAGGTTCATCTTTGTCTCATCACGTAACAGCTTTATCACCTTAATTCCTGATGATCAGGAACCTTGACTTGTGTCGAAAGAACACATAGCTAATCCATCTGCCTATCTGGATCTGAAATGTCTGCAGGACCTCACTTTTATTTTTTAAAGTTTAGTTAGGAATGTTCATCTGTCAAGGTCTATTTCTAGAAGATGCTTAGTATCGAATCTGAGTGAATTTATGCAGGATATCATTTATATATATTCTTTAAAAATACAAAATAGGAAGTTTCACCCAGGGTCTTGTCATCTTGAAATAGGAATGTTTTATACACACGCACACGCACACACACACACACACACATGTATATGGGTGGTATGTGTCTGTGTGCACACTCAACTAGAACGTAGAATAATAAGATTTTAACAAATGTAAATTCATAAAATCTTTTAGAATATTTTTCAGTAAGCTAATGCTTTTCAGTATTACAGTGTATGTTTAGGGAATCAATGTATTAATTAAACTTCTAAAAGTGTATCACTTACCCATGGTCATATATTATAGAATAATAAAACTGAACCACTGGGAACTATGTGAGTAAATATGTTTTCATTTTGATAGTCCTCTAGACTCTTTCCATATCTCACCAAGTACTTTCATACATCATTTTACTTTAATCAACTATGAATCTACTTTTTCTTCTCAGTTGGTCCTATTTTTATTTACACATGAAAGATTCAATATCATTTTTCTCCCCCAAGGCTTATCCCAATTTGTGCGGATATAAAGAGATAGATAGATAAAAGTAAATTGCAATTGATTACCGAAGAAATATAGAAGAGATTGGTAAATAAAATTTCAGAGAATTTTAAGTGGTAAGATTATACATCATTATTTTTTCATTTAGGCCCAATGATTCTAAATCTTTTCAATGGAATTAGTGTGTGTGTGTGTGTGTGTGTGTGTGTGTGTGTGCATGTGTGTATATGTGAGACAGAGAGAGACAGAGAGACAAAGAGAGTGAGAGAGAGCATGTGCATGACATTAAAGAAAATTTCAAAAGATATTTTCATCAAAGGAAAAAAGGTCATAAAATTAAAGAGAAAATAGTTTACAAGTTATATATAAGATATTTGATAATTACTATTGCTTATTCCTGATTTTATATTCAAATCAAAATGCACTTCACTCATAATTTAACGAAAATTTTAAGTATATAAGTTAAAGACAATTCTTTGTGATCACAATGATCCAATTTCCAAATACTTCATGTCACAAAATGTAGCCAGTAGAACTACAAACATCAATAATTAAAAAGTAATTGGAAAATTAACATACAAATCAAACCTTTTTACTTGGTTCTCTTTGTTCCTTTTTTCATTTCTTTTTTTTGACTGTTT
>JAQQSK010010148.1:0-12798 GCA_028658325.1 Potorous gilbertii | reverse complement strand
AGAGTAGTTATTAAGATTTGGAATTCATCTTCCTTTGATTTCACCGTGTGTCTTCACACTGTCTTTTAGGCTTCTGATTTTTTAGACAGCACGGTGTTCTGTGGTTCAAAGTCATACGTGTGTTTTAGAGAATAGTGATGTGTCAAATCTGGGCGTTTTTGGCAATGAAAACTTGAAGTTCTTGACAGGACTATGTGGTTTCCTCAATTCAACAAAGTCCATCCTCCTTCTACTCATCAGATTCTGGACATAGCATATTACTTATTATACATACACATATATTATATGAATACATTTTATATATATGTGCACATGCACTAATTGGAATATTAAATAGACGGAGTATCTTATGTATGTATGTATCTCACATTCTGAGAGCAATGTACATTCTATTCATAGGAGGAAGTCAATAAATATTTAATTGTGTTTTGTTATTGTAATATCCTTTCTTTGCTTGAAGTGAGGTGTCTCTGTATAATTACATGTGAATATATATGTACAAATACATGTGAATGTGTGTTGCATGAACATGTGGGAAGACATGTTTAAAGGCATACGTGTGTGTACATGTGTGCACAAACAAGTGTGAACATGTCTGAGCACATTTATGCAAGCACATGTGACCGTGTAAGCACATGTGTAAATAACACCATAGACTGTGTAAACATGTGTAAATGTGAATGTGTACATGAAAACATATGTAAAGATGTGTGTAATGTGTGAACATGTGCTGTGTAAGCACTGTGAATGCTTGTGTATGTAAACACATGTGAATGTGTGTAAACAAGTTTGAACTATGTTTAAAATTCTGTGTGTAAAACCCCTGTGAATGTGTACACTGCACACACTTGTAAATACATGCAGGTAAGCACATATTGTGCGTGTAAATGTGCTGTGAAAACACATGTGCAGCTTGTCTACAAACATGTGTGAATGAATGCGAATGTATGTATGTAAGCACATGTGTGTAAGCATGTGTGAATATCTTGCAAACATATTGTGTGAACACTGTGAACATGTGTGAACACATAAACAGTTGTGAACTGCATTGTGAACACATGTGAGTGTGTATAAACACGTGTGATCGTATTTAAGCACATAAGATCATGTGTTTAAATGTGTGGTCATGTGTGAACATGTGTGTAAGTACGTGTGAACACACATGTATATGAATATGTGTAGCTATGTGTGACCATGTGAATGTGTGTGTAAGCATGTTTGTGTGGACACATGTGAATACATGTTTAGATAGTATGAATGTGTAAATACGTGCGGATGTGTGTGAACATGCGTGTTTGAACACATGTAAACATGTATGTAAGCACTGTGAACACACTAGTGTTCACATGTGTGTGAATGTGTGAACATGTGTGAGTTCATGCATGAACACACGACAGCACACGTAAGCACATGACAGCACTCATGTGAAAACACATGTGAATGTGCATTATGAACACGTGTGATGTGTAAACACTTGTGAATATATGTATATGATATATATGTGTATGTAGATACCCTACCTGATTCTTACATAAATTCCTGCTCTATTTAAGAATGCAGTTTGATGTTTTGTTTGTTTGTTTTTGAGTATTCACACATTGACTTAAATGTTCCTCCTGAATTTATAATAGTTGAAAGTAAGACAGATGACCCAAATAGAAAGCACTGTCTTCAGAGGATGCGATGCTTTGTTCCAGCCAAGCATACACCTGCTGCTTCTGACAGTTTTCCTTAGATCTGGCTGTCTTAGCCCATCCCTAAGTCTGCTTGCCTTTAAAATCCTGCCCTGCTTCCCTGCGCGTGTCTACGGCTTGCTCGGACTGCCTTCCCTCGGGAGAACTTGTGCTGTGGCTATCTCTGGACTGATGCCTTCTCGCCTGGGTGCCAGGGCTGTTGGCTGGCCTCTGGGTCCTACCTTTCTGTTTCAAAGGCCATTTCTTTCTGTCAACCTTCCCTGCCTCTCTCCGGGTTGAAGGGAAGGCTCTTGTCTGGGATGTGATACTTGGTGTCGCCAGACTTTGATCATTCTGATATGTTTCCAAATGCAGTACTGTTCTCCATTGAAACCCCACCTTCAAGCAAAGGGAAAAGCCATGTTCTTTCTAGAGGCTTTTTTGTTGTGTTCTCCCAAGAGCGCTCCGGTGCCTTGTGGGGCAGTCATTATTTAGTCATGCCTTCTGTGAGTTTTATCTGAGGGCGTCATCACAATAGAGACATTGTGCACCACAGCACCACGAGCCCTGAGAAAAACCCCCAGACTTAGGTGACCAGTGTTAGAATTCTGGCTCTGCCACACGCTTGCTAATTGGGCTGGGGGAAATGAGCTCTTGCCTCTGGGCCTCAGTTTCCTCACCTGTAAAATGGGGTATTTTGAGGACTCCTTGAAATGATGATTGTTAAGAATTGTTGAGCAAGTACGTGACAATGCTCAGTAAATTGTAAAATGATACAGAAATGGAAATTATTAGTGCCATTGCTACTCATTTCATCATTATCTTTTTTGATGGAGTTCAGATAAAAACAGACTTGGGAAAATTAATCATCCTGCTCTTCTTAATATTCATTTTACTGTGAACTGTTGGCTACATGGAAAGGTTTTTTGTAGTTGAAAAGTATTATTATTAGTTATATTTGTATAACAGTTTAATATTTGCAAAGCATTTCATAACTATCTTATATAATTCTCAAACCAGTCTTGGGAGGTGGGGAATGATGGCACCATTTTAAAGATGAGGAAAATATGGCTTAGAGGGATGAAATGACTGGCCCAAGGTCACACAGGTGACTAGTGACAAAGTCAGAATTCAGACTCAGGTCCTGTGACTTCAAGTTCAGCGTTCTTTCTGTTGTGCCATAACATAATCACTGTGATATTATCAAGAAAATTTATTATAATTATTCTTAGAAGGTGGTCTGGTATCATTGATGCATACTATCCTCAGAGTCTGAGTCCTGGTTCCGCTCCCATGTTTTACCAGCTGTGAGACTTTTGGCAGGTTCTTTCCCCTCTGTTGTGCTCAGTTTTCCTATCTGTAAAATAAGGAGGAGGTTATTTTCTGATGTTTCTTCTACTTCTGAAATTCCCTTTCTGCCTCTGTTTATGACATTCAATGTATCTATCATTTCTGCAGGACATTTCCAATTTAGGCCCATTTCCCTTTCCTCTGGGGGCAGTGGGGTGGGGAAACATGAGCAGAGTTTGGAAATGATTTGGTTGTAGAAGTGTCAGTGAAAAGAATGCTGAATTTAGAGTCTGACACACAATTTTCGAAATTCAGCTCAGGCACATCCCATCTACATGACCCTAGGTAAGTCATTAAACTTCTCTGGTTCTTGTTTTACTAGGGAAAAAAGGACAGGGTTTGATCTCTAAGTTCTCTTTAAGTTGTAAATCTAAGCTCCAGTGATATCTGGGCTGTCATCTGATTTTAATAAGGAGCTAACTGAACATCCCTCCACAGGAAGTCAAGAGACTTGGGTTCTAATCCTGGTTCCCTCATTGGCTCTCTGTGTGCAGCTTGGTGCCAGTTCCTTCCCCTTGGAGCCTTGGTTTCCTCTTCTCCAAAATGAAGGGACAGGTCTAGAAAGATCCTAGGACCATACATAGAGTTAAGTCATTCAATCTGAGGAGGATACTGACATTTTGAGAAGTTAAATGACTCATCCAGTGTCTGAGGTAGGATTTTAAACCAGGTATATTTGATGCCCAGTCCATTTCCTTTAGTATCTCATTGGGGCCTCACCTATGAAGTAAGTACCACAGGTATTATTAGCCCCATTTCATATGGAGGAAACTGAGATTCCAAGAGGTTAAGTCACTTGCCCATGGTCTCTCTTAGTGTCCTTCCTGCTCTGATATTTTGTGAAATTTTGCTACTCTCTTCCTCATATTGATCTAAATGGCTCTATTTTTCTGGATCACATTAACCATGGGATTTTGAATTTAGCTTGTCCTGAGAGGGAATTTATGTTTGCTTTTTCTCATCTTTTCTTCCCTTTGTCAGCTTCTCACTGAATGGATGTAGACAGAAGCCTGCGAAATGGCCTCACTTAAACCTAATACATGGAAAAGAGCCTTCTCTTAATGGAATTGAGCCTGGCATTGCCGAGGAGGTTATTATTGGCATAAAGGATAATCATCTAATCTCAGTCCAGGCAAAAACTATCCTCCGAACTAATGGAAAGCAGAGTGAGCATGCACTTAGGTTTGCTCTGCCATCCCCTACAAATGTGAATCGACAGAGAGATCATCTGCGTACGTGTGCATACAATTTACAAAGAAACTCAATACAGTTTTGTGGCTAGAGAGCTGTGCTCAGGCCCAGAAAGTGCTGGGTTCAAGTTTTGCCCCTAGCACATACTGGCTGCATGACTCTGGTTAGTTCACTTACTCTCTCAGGGCTCTTAAGACTCTAAGTTAAGGAGAAGGTCCTGACTTGCTTCTATAGAGGGAGTTCCTCCTCTGTAGGATTGATCAAATCACAGATCTAATTAAAAATGAAAAGATTATCAGGGAATTTGCCAATAGGGATGGGCACAGTCAGTTTGAGGAAAGTCACTTTGAGTGTGGCTCAGAGTGGGATGGCTAGAAAACATTTTTATTAATTGGTTGTACTTTGGAGGACAATCTAGACTCATCATCATCAGGTTTGCAAAGCCTTTCCCATTTGATACTTATAACAACCCTATAGGGTTGCTATATTTGTGCTTCTCATTTTACAGATGAAGAAACTGATACAGAGGTTAAGTGACTTACCTAAGGTCACATAGAGTGCTTCAGAAGCAGGATTTGTATTTGAGTCTTCCTGACTTGCAAGTCTAGCTAACATTTTTAACTGCTGTGTCACTTAGAGTCTTGAACTTCAGTTTTGTAGATCAAGTTTGCCTTTCAGCTCTGTTGTGTGACCTTAGGTATTATCACCTGTCTGGGGGCAGTTTCTGTATCTTTAAAATGAGGGCTATAGTATTTAAACTACTCACAGGTTTATTAGGTAGAAAGTATTCCATAGAAACAGTTTACTGGAGAAATGCAAGTTATGTGTGTGCTATTTTTTTTAAAAGATTCATCATTAATACTCTAAATACCTTGCCATTTTTAAGAGGCTATGTTGATTTGTTCTGTGGGAAAATGACTTTATGTTGTCTTGAAGTAGCTGTCTCCTTTTGGTGGTTATCAGAATCCCATTTCTTCTCCAGTTCTATTAGGCTACAGTGTATATGTAGGCGTGCGGAGTCGTCATCTTGTTCTCATGGTCTTTCTTATTCTTTTTTTCTTCTAAAATTATTTGTTTAATATTTTGTTTTTTCTCCAATTACATGTAAAAACAATTTTAACACTCATTTTTAAAATTTTGAGTTCCAAATTCTCTCCCCTTCGTCCCTTCTTCTCTCATCGAGAAGATATCTTTCTTTGTCCTTAATGTAAGTTTGCTGAATGGAACTAGATGGAATTCAGTTGAACTGAACATTCTGGGTGCCGCTACCCAGGTCTAAGATACTTGTGTTATGTGGTCAAAAATAAAGACAGCTTTGGCCCTAGACTGCAAGGTGACTGCCTGCATTCCCCCGTGGCCATCTCTTCTTGCTTCTCTCTATTTCATTCTTATTACTCCTTGTATTTTGTGTGGGGAGTACACATGGTTGCAACATTGGAAGAGGTTAGAGAAGATGAGCTCATCAAGAAAGGGTGTGTAGAAAAAGTCAGGGAGGGGGCCCAATCTGAGTCTAAAAAGCTACTCTCCCTTTAGGGATGAAGGAAGGGAGCAAAGAAAAGTAGCTGGAGAGAACACTGTGGTAGAGTGAAAAGAATAAGGGATTGAGTCAGAAGACCTGGATTCGAATCCTGCCTCTGGTGCTTCCTGCCTATGGAATTTTAGCCAAGTTATTTTTTTCCTTTGAACTTTAGTTTCTTTATGTAAAATGAAAATAATCAGTTAATCAATGAGTATTCATTGTGTCTAATGATACTGTGTTTGGTACAGAGAAAACAAGCAGTCTCACAAGGGAGAGAAGTATCCGGACATGTATATGTATATCTTCAACATAAGTGTGGAAATCCCTCCACACTCTCACAGGCTGATTGTAAAAATCAAACACGATGCGAGCTATGTAACACAAAACTATGAAGTCCTCTTTTTCAACATCATTGATGGTGACTCATATCAAATGAGATAATGAATAATATCAAATAAGACATATGTAAAGCACTTTGCAAACCTTAAATTGCTATGTAAATGTTAACTATTAATCTTAACGCTCATAATGATAGGATAATGGCGACGATGGTAAGAGATAGGGCAGGGTCACATTATAGAAATGAAAAAGATACTTCAGTCCGCCAGATCGTCAGACAATAGGTAACCAATTACCAGTTGCTTGTCTTGCAGCAATTTACCAGTACTATGAAACTTGGCCCTAGTGGGGCTTAGAATCCTGTTTGTGCACACGAATTCATTAGTAAACAAGACAGCATTAGCTGTAACAGTATAAAATTCCACATAATTCACTGCTAAATGGTGTGTTGCAAACCATTAGAGAACAGCACGGTAGGAACTAAGGGGCTAACTGTGTTGCACAACTTTTGTGGGAAAGGATTGGGAGTCCAGCCAGGGACAGACTCCCTCCCTTTCTGCCATATCTGTGTTGGTCTGTCCTTGGATTTTCCTAGTGCTTAGCATTTTGTATTTTGAAAAGGCAATGAATGCTTAGTTTGCGTGTTTGCTTTTCTCATAGGTATTAGTGACTTAAAAAAAAAAGTATCTTTGCTTTTTGTGTAGACCTGGGATTTCTTCAATGTGTCAGAACCCCTTCTTCTTATGAAGTTTGTCTCTGCCTAGTAGTCTTACAGGTCTGCCCCAGGAACAGAGAAATTCATTGATTTGCCCACAGCTGTTATGTGTCAGAGGTAGGATTTGAACCGACAACTTCTCGATTCAAAGGCTAGCATAGTTTACAATTTCTCATGCCATATACACACATACATATATATATATATATATATATATATATATATATATATATATATGCACACACATACACAATATACATACATACACATGCACATGCATACGTATATACATATATAGAAATATACATATATAAATATATATATATATGTGTGTGTGTGTGTGTGTACATGTGCATGTGTATGTGGTATTTTTACTTTTGCAGAAATGACTCTTCCTCTGCTTCTCCATCACAACTCCTTATCATTTTTGGTTAACATTCTTGTACTGGGCCTATGCTTTACATCAAGCTTGTCTTTGCCCACAAGGGCAAAGGTGTGTCTTCTTAAGCTCCAGACACACATTTATAGGCAAATTGCATACTGGTCTGCAATTAACGCCTTTAATTCACCCTAGTTCAATTCAGTTCATCAAATATTTACTGAACTTCTATTGTAGACAAAGACCTGAGCTTAGCGTGCATATGTTAGAAGGAGGGAATTTAGTGGGAGTGTCATGATCCCTGACCTCAATGAGCTCCCAGTTTAGTTAGAGAGAAAATACTATATATACACATAACTACAAACCAAAGGCAGTATTTGTTGAGCACATGGGGAGGTAACAGACACAGTTCTTCAGTTTATTATGGTGATGATAGTGGTACTTCAAGGTCCAAACTTTCCTCATGGTGGGATCTTGTTGTACTTAAGAACATTGTCATCCTTTCACAATGTGTTAATAGATTGTAAGAGCAGATCTTTGGAGCCAGGAGGGTCTTCAGAGTTCATCTGGTCCAGGGGTGGGGAACCTGCAGCTTTGAGGCCACATATGACCCTCTGGGTCCTCAAGGGCAGCCCTTTGATTCAATCCAAATTTGACAGAACAACAACTGACTGAATTAAAACTTGACAGAACAATAATACTAAATCTTTAATAAAAGGATTTATTCTGTGAAGTTTGGATTCAGTTAAAGGGCCACACTTGAGGACCAAAAGGGGGTTTCAAGGCTGCAGGTTCTCCACTCCTCATCTAGCCCAATATCCTCATTTAACAGATGAAGCCGAGTCAGGTTAGGTGCCTTGCTGAAGGACTCTCAGGTAGGAAATGACAGAACATTTGAACCCAGATTCTATCTCCAGATCCAGCATTCTTTTCACTGTAGCATGTTGACATCCTGATAATCTTTATGAGTTATTGTGAACTCCCCAGAATTATCCGCTTATGGCCAGTCTTGAAAGGATAAGAGTCTTTGAACATTGAATGTTATCATGTGCAGGATTTCAAACCCATAGACTCTCCACATCTTCAGAGAAAGGAAGAGGTGCTTAATATTTCTTCCACTGTAAGGGGGGATTGTGAGAACTTTGGATTGGGCAGGTGGGAAGAGACTTCATGGAAGAGGTGACAGGGGACAAAGTTTTGTCGACAACAGGTATTATTTGTTCCCCATGACTTTATTCTTTTCTTCTCCTGGCTATCCAAGTACTGGATTCATTCCTCCTGGCTTAGAGTGAATATCATTAGTAACTGTCTCTCTTTGGAATAGCAACCCTGAGGTCTGTGCCCTCCCAGCTTGATTATTTTTCTTTTTCTAATTAAAGGGGCCATCCCTTGACTACTTCTTACAGAGGTCTATTCACTGAATGGGCATTACCTCATTCTAAGTGAGTACCTGAAAAGGCCTTAGTCTAAAAGGGCCAGGGTCTCCCATTGCATCCTGGGTCATCTCCAGTTGTCCTGATGAGTATCTGGTCACTGGATCCAGATGGCTCTGGAGGAGAAAGTGAGGCTGGTGACCTGCACAGCCCTCCCCCAAGTCAAAGTCGTGAGTCATGTCATCATCTCCCTGATGTCATGGTCCTCTTCAAAAATGAAGGACAAACACATCTGGGATCATTGGAGTACCCTTTGCATGTTGTTTCCTGTTCCCACATCTCTCTAAACCTGGAATCCTTCAGTTTAGCCTGCTGGGAAGGATGCAGATCTCACAATAACAAGGGCTAGATGGAATCTTTGGGCTGATCTAGTATAATCCTCCTGTTTTACAAAGGAAGAAATTAAAGTCCAGGGAGAAGTGATGTGTCCAAGGTTGCACCATCAGTAAATGGCAGAGCTGGGATCCATGTGTTAGTGTTCTGACTCTGAATCCAAGGCTTGCTGCCTTCCTGTGCTCCCTGAAGCAGAACCTATTACTCTTCCTTGCAGGATATATTTTTAAAATTGATTTTTTGATTCCCTCTCCTCCCACCTCCCCAAGACAGGGTACAACCCAATGTGGGCTCTACATATATATTCATATTAAATACATTTTCACATGAGTCATATTATAAAGAAGAATTATTATCAATGGAATGAACCATGAGAAAGAAGAAACAAAGCAAAAAAGAGAGAGAAAGCAAATAGTATGCTTCTATCTGCATTCAGAATCCACAGTTCTTTCTCTGGATGTGAATAACATTTCCATCATGAACTTTTCGGAGTTGTCTTGCAACCTTGCATTGCTGAGAAGGGCTAATTCTATCAAAGCCAGTCATCACACAGCATAACTGTAACTATGTATAATGTTCTGCTTCTGCTCGCCTCAGCATCAGTTCATATAAATCTTTCCAGGTTTTTCTGAAGTCTGTATGTTCAAAGCATTTTATTACTAAGTGCTACAGGGACACAGCATAGCTGGAGGAGACTCGTAGAACCATAGTCATTTTATTCTTATCAGTATTGCAATCTTGGGAAAAGAAGGTCTTAGTCTTCCTTGGCCCCCCCTCCCCACCTTGTCTTAGCTGCCTGAACCTTGCTTGGGAGGGTGCTGGACTCTGTGACCTCCCTTCCATTTCTAGGAATCTCTCTCTCACTGAGTGATCCATGCAGTTGAATACTTTATTAGTCACAGCTAATCACACAGGAAGCTAGATGACTAAGTAGATAGAGTGCAGGGCATAGAGTCTGGAAGATTCCTTTTCCTGAGTTCAAACCTGGCCTCAGACACTTACTAGCTGTGTGACTGGATGAGTCACTTAACCCTGTTTGCTCATCTGTAAAATGAACTGGAGAAGGAAATGGCAAACTACTCCAGTATCTGTCAAGAAAATTCCAAATGGGAGAAGAAGAGTTGGACGTGACTGAAAAATGACTGAAGACAGTAATAGCAAATACCATGAACCAGTTTTAATATTGGTGATATATGTCACCATGGGCAAATGACAACTTCTCTCATCATCAGTTTCTTTATTTTTGAAATAGGCAAAATGCTTTTACATCTTTTCTTAATGGAGAATATTTTGAGCTCAAATTAGATATTGTGTATGACTCCCTCTGTGGACTACATACATTTCAGTTACAATTTTTATATTTATAAATGTATAATGCTTCTAAGAGCAATGTGATGGAATGGATAAGATGCCAGATTTGGAACCAGGAAAACCTGGATTCAAATGCTGCCTCTGATACATATATATTAGCTGTTTGACCTAAGGCATATCACTTGGCCTATATATTTCTCAGGTACCTTCCTAGGACATATTTACTAAGTTATAAATGGATTTCATCTGCATCACCGAGTGTTCCTCACACTGAAAACACTCAGCTCCTCTCAGTCTTGCAGTCTAGACCTCCTTTAAGACCATGTGGTCTGGGGGTGGGGAACCTACAGCCTTGAGGCCACGTGTGGCATTCTAGGTCCTCAAGTGTGGCCCTTTGAATCCAAATTTCACAGAACAAGTCCTCTTCATAAAAAGATTTGTTCTATAAAACTTGGACTTGGTCAAAAGGCTGCACCTGAGGACGTAGAAGGCCACATGTGACCTCAAAGTCACAAATTCCCCACTCCTGGTCTAGTTCATCCTCCTTCTTCTACAGATGGGGAAAGTGAGGTCCACATAGGTAGATGTCTCACAACTAGATGGAACAACAGATAGAGCATAAGGCCTGGAGTCAGTAAGATCCAAGTTCAGGCTTGACCTCAGATACAAACTAGCTGTGTGACCTTGGGCAAGTCCCTAGACTCTCTCAGGATCCTAATCTGCACAATGAGGAGGGTAATAAAACCTACCTCCCAGGATTGCTGTGAGCACTTAGCACGGTGTTCAACACATAGTAAGTCCATGTTTTCTTGTAATTCAGTCATTGTGGTTATATCTGACTCTTTGTTGCCCTATTTGGGGTATTCTCAACAGTTTGCCCTTTCCTTCTCTAGCTCATTTTGCAGATGAGGAAGCTGAGGCAAACAGGGTTAAGTGATTTTCCCAGGGTCAGTACTGGTCCAGCTAGTAAGTGTCTGAGGCAGGATTTGAACTCAAGTCTCATACTGGCTCCAGCCCAGACCCTATTCCCGTGCCATCTTGCTGTCCCACCTGCATATAGCATTTATATAAAATGTGCATCATTAGTATCACTAGCTAAGATCTTATGTGTATTAATTAGCAGAGACAGGCCTTGAATCCAGGTCCTCTGACTCCAACACTAGGACTTCTTCCATTGTACCACATTGTCCCTTTTACATGTATGTAATTTAACATGTAGACATTATCTTGGGAGATCATATAGATGATTTCAGAAGAGTCACAATCCCAGGAAATTCAGAGAGTGATGCAGGAGATATAAAGCAGCTGTATATTGCTTTACAGGCATTTCAGAGGTATCAGCTTCTTACCTCAAGTAGGATACAAGGTCTTTGTGAGGAGAAAGGACTTCTCAAACATTCCTCTAATATGTACACAAGTCCTGGGTATACAGAAGGTGATTAATAAATTTTTTGAATATTGGTTTCTCATGAATTCTTGGATGTAAGCCAGAATTCTCATCACCATGGTTATCATCTCCTTTGCTACAATATGACCTTGTGCAACCCAGGGAGAAATGGAAATGCAATCATTTAGACGCTTTTAACTGGGCCACTCTAAAAGGCTTCAAACTGGTAAAAATTCAATTTTTAAAATGTTTTTTTATTTTTTATAAAAAATGAAATGTCCCCTTGATGCCTTCTAAATGACTTCTCTGTATGTTGGCTTTTGTGTCACTTGTCAGATCTCATGTTTGTGATGGAATAAAAAAGCTAAGTCTTACCAAAGTCATTGATGGCAAGGGTGTTAGTCAAAGGTTTAGCTGGGAGAGTGGCTGCAATATGTTGGCATAGGAATCCAAAAGTATGTCCTGGAGATTGTGGCATTGTCTTTGCAGCTGGCCTCATCCATGCCAGCCTCATTGTACCTGATTGCTTAGTGTCTCAATAGCCTGTCAATTAAATGGTAAAGTTTTACCTTTTCCTTTCTTTCTCTTTTTCTTTCTCTCTCTCTCTCTATTTCTTTCTCTCTCTTTATTTCTCTCTTTTTATCTCTTCCTTCCCCTTCCTTCCTCCCTCCCTCCCTCCTTCCCTCCTTCCTTCCTTCCTTCCTTCCTTCCTTCCTTCCTCCTTCCTTTCTGTCAGCCTTAGCCATATGCCATTTACAAATCAATTCCAGAGACAGTGAGCACAAGTCTGTCTTTAAGACTAGACTTGACTAACAGGTGGATTTTCAGAAAGGTAAGGGGCCAGCATCACTGCCACAAGGTCTGCTTAGCATCATTGTCTTATAAAATTATGGATTGAGAATTTATAAAGCGCTTTAAGTTTTGGGAAGCACTTTACAAATGTTATCTCATTTGATCCTTGTAAAAACCCTGTGAGGTTGGTGCTCTTGTTTATTCTCATTTTACAGATGAGGAAACTGAGGCTAAAAGAGGCCCTGGGTCACAAAGTAAGTGTTTAAGACAGGATTTGAATTTGGATCTCCCTGAGTCTGTCTTGCTATCTATCCACTGTGCCACCAAGCTTTGGCATCTCATCTAGTCCAAACTGCTCAGATTACAGATGGATAAA
>JAQQSK010010147.1:0-12798 GCA_028658325.1 Potorous gilbertii | reverse complement strand
AGGGAGGGATGATAGAAGAGAGGGCAGATTGGTGATATGGGTAATTAGAATGTCCAGTGTATCAGGGAGAGGGGAGGGGACAAATGGGGAGAAAATTTTGGAACCCAAAATCTTGTGACAATGAATGTAAAAAGTTAAATAAATTTTAAAAAAAAAAAAAAGAAAAAAGAAATGTAGCCAGTAAACCCAAAGGAAAAAGGCATCTTTTGGCCATGGCATTTACCTTCCTCTGGGCAGAATACCACAAGAAAGGAGAGGAGGGGAGGGGAGGAGAAGACAGTAGAGGGGAGAGGATGGGAGAGAAGGGGAAGGGAGGGAAAAAGGGGAGGAGGTGCTACTCACTCACAGGTTGGGATTGAACTTTGTTCTCAAAGAGGACCACGACATCAAGACGATACCATGATTTGCAGTTGACCTTGATCTGAGTGAGGGAGGGCTGTGCAGGGTCACCAACCTCACTTTCTTCTCCTGGGCCATCTGGTCCAATGGCCTGATATTCATCAGGACAACCCACCAGGGTAAGGAAGGATAAAGAAGTGGGGGAACTAGTCATTAAACTAACGTCTGCTAAAATAGAGACCTAAACTAGGTTGGTAGAAGTGTGAATGAATTTGAGAAATGTTGAATGAGAATCAAATAGCACCTAGTAACAATTGGTTACTAACGCAAAGGAAGATAAAGAAATTATACAAATGAAGTGACTAAAATGTCCATAGACTTTGACCAAGAGATTCCATTACTGGGCTTATATACCCAGTGAGGTTATCAATAAGAACATCTCCCTATACACCAAAATATTATCAGCAACCCTATCACAGCAGAATTACCATACTACAAATGTTCCTGAAACAATAAGGACACATCAGTGAGCAACCATATGGATGACTTTAACTCCCCAGCTCCCTTCTTTGCCTGCCTTTGACATATATGCATTATCTTCGCCTCTTAAAATATTTAAAAATATTTAAAACATTTTTAAAATCCTCATTTTTACATTTGTACCCAGGATTTAGAACAATTCCAAGCTTATAGTAAAAGCTTAATAACTTTTTTCTCTCATTTATTTATTTGGCCACCATATATCTCTGACTAACATAAAGTAACAAAATATAATTTTGGATATTTTTTATAGATACTTTGTTGTAATATTTGCCTAAAAGCAAATTAAAAGAAAAGAAAATGTTTGAGCTACAGCATTTTGCAAAGCACATAAAATGATTTGTGGCAAACCTGAAACCCTACATTCCATGTCTCAGAAAGGATCTTGAGTCATGGAATGCAGCCACACGGGTTTGTTCTATCTTAGGTCTGTAGTCTGAACAAGAAAATAGTCCTTTATCACAGCTCCCCAAATTAAACTTTGCAGAATCTCATCTTACAATCCAAGGTACTTGTCTACATCTGTAGGAAATGAAATTAATTAGGAAGTGGTAGGAGGTGAAAGTTCCACTATCATGGTAATTCCAGCAATCAACTGTGAGCTTATTTTCAGAATTATTCCCTATAAAGTCACTATTAAGGAATAGGGTTACTGTTGATGCCTTACCTTGCTTCATAGCCATCACATTACTGTTATTGCTGTTTAGTGGTTTTAAGTACTATCCAGCTTTTCTTGACCCCATTTTGAAGTTTTCTTACAAAGACACAAGAGTGGTTTGTCATTTCCTTCTCCAGATCATTTTACAGTTGAGGAAACTGAGGCAAACAGAGTGAAGTGACTTGCCCAGGGTCACACAACTAGTAACAATCTGAGGCCAGATTTGAACTCGCAAAGATGAGTCTTCCTGATTCTAAGCCCTGTGCCCTATTCACTGTACCACCTAGCTGCCCCATAGCCATGACATACGTTGGCAAAAGAAAAAGATACTTTGTGGTAATTTTTCTTTGTGCTGTCCTCAATCATCATACCAATGCACTGTATTCCTTCAGGAACATTTGGATTTAATTTTAGCAAATATTCCCCTCATCTGAATTAAATGAAGGTAGGCAAATGCAATTAGAAATTCTTTCTTGTTTTTTTGTTGTTAGGGAAGTTAAAAGTGGGGGCAACAAAAAAAATCAAACTTCTCTGAAAGCAGCACCTCACATTTTTCAGTGATCTCCTTTCCTTGATAGACAAGGAAGAACCATTAAAAAATAAATTAAAAATATAATAATTTCATGCTCTATTTCTACCTTCCAGTTTCTGAAATCAAAGACAGGATGGAGTTGTTTACTTTGATATTTATTTGATGAAGTGAGTCTTGACTAGACGTGAATCAAGCTCAACTATTTCACAGCACAAGCAGATTCTTTTGAAATGGGACCATGTAAACATGGTTTCAGGTGTTATATAAACAGTGAGACTATAAAGCATAATATTTTTATAAATGAGCGCAGTGTTAATAATTGATGGGGGAGGGGTCACAGATAGGCTACCTGGAAGAACAACAAAGCTACTGCACATCATGTGCAAAAAAAGTGTGAACATGGGAAGAAATGGGAAAAGCACACAGCACGGTAATCAGGCAGATTTCGAACTGGTCCTAGATACCTGAAAGAGACTCCATGCAGCACTCCAGCTGATGTGTTGGCAGGTTTTGGCTTGCCTGAAGCCTTTTTCACCTTATGTGTATCAGTTCTAGTTACAATGACAATACAGACAAGACAGTGTATTTACATAATAGGAAACTGAAGGCATAATATGAGTTAAAACTGTGCAGCAGTGTCTTTTGTTAGAATTTACTATGCAAAATCAATTTGAAAATGGCAGTGAAAAAATTTTATTTCAATATACAATGTACTGATTGAGCCAAAGTGTTTAAATGAGGAAACGAGAACAACAGTCACTGGCAGGCAAACAGTGCAATGAAGTATGTAATTATGCAATATAACTCCATTTTTCTATGTCCAGTCTCAATATCTAATTATTTTCCCCGTTTTCTTCAACACTGTTTGTAAGAAACATTAATTGATAACAGTACATATTTATTTGAAACTGACTACTAAGGGCTAAAAACAAATGGTTATTCCAGGACAGTTTTCATAGAGATAGAGGAAACCAATGCCAGGGAATACAAATCTGTTGCCTGTGGTTGGAACCATTTAAAGCTTCACTGTTTACACATAAATTATACCAGAAGACTCCTGGCAATTCTGCCCATATTAATAGCAATATGATTGTTACTATGTGGCCAATTAAAAAGGTGTAAAGTATTATAGTCACACAACATAGCACAATTATGCTTTTTCAATCTGACAATCAAGGATTAGCGTTAGAGGAATTTGGAAGCCAATAGGAATTCAGATGCTTAAATCTTCAGGATGAGTTAAGATAGCAAGGATTTAACCAGAGATTGTCAGATTGGTAGATTGTTGAGGTCAGCTAACAATATTGGTGATTGCTATTCAGACATGTTGCTGAGGGCTAAGGATTGATTTGGGGTTTAGAGAGTTACGTGGTACAGTAAATAAAGCACCGGACCTGGAGTCAGGAAGACCGGACCTAGACACTTGTTAGCTTTGTGACCCTGGGAAAGTCACTTTAACCTCTGTTTGTCAGTTGTCTCAGTTGTAAATGGTAATGATAACTGCACCTGTTATTATGTTTAGTTGTTCAGTCATAGCCAATACTTCATGACCCTGTGGACCATAGCTTGCCAACACTCTCCATGAGATTTTCTTGGAAAGGATACTGGAATGGATTGCCACCTCCTCTTCCTCTTTGTGACTCTATTGACCATAGATGCCCATAATGTCCATGAGGTTTTCTTGGCAAGAGTACTGGAGGGGTGTACCATTTCCTTTTCCAGAGGTAAAACAGAGGTTAAGTGACTTGCCTAGGATCACACAAGCAGTATATGTCTGAAGTCACATTTGAACACAGGTCTTCCTCACTCTAGGTCCAGCGTTCTATCCACTGAGCCGTTTAGCTGCCTCATATAATAATGAGAGCACCTACCTCCCAGGACTGTCATTAGGATCAAATGAGGTGATACGTATAATGTGCTTAGAATATAGGAGATATGTATAATGTGCTTAGTACAGTGCTGGAATATAGGACATATCTAATAAATTATTTCCTTTACTTTTCTTTGCTGTTAGTAGACCAAGTAGATTGGGGTTGAAGCTAGACGATATGAACCAAAACTAAGATGAACTCATATATAGTATCTTAAGTTGATAAGTGGACAATAGAAGAAGGCAAAGCTCAGTTACTCATGGGACGGGAGGAAGACAGATCTGCTCTGTAAACCCAGTAACGTCCAATTTTAGACAAGTAGGATCCCAAGCTGTAAAGTGATAGAGTGGAACTTTTTAAAGTGTGTCAAATTAATAGAGCAGAATGGCATCCCATCCAGCCTTGTCCTTTCAGTAGGTGACCTGACTCTATCTTAAAGTGCCCCTAAATCCCATGGACTTTCTGAAAGTGTTCCAATTCAAATCAATTTAATGAGCACTTATTGTTGTATTTTCTATGTACAAGATAACATCAAATACCCCCTATGTAGAAGACAGTGTCAAATATAAAGATAAATAAGATGTAACTCATGTTTTTAAGGAGATTAAAATCAAGTGGGGAAGATACAAACACAGTTTCTAAGAAATAAAATAGGAGCACAATGATACTCTCCTTTGACCTCATTTATAGTATTATGTTCAGTTTTGACCATGATAGTTCAGGAAGCACACTGATAGGCTGGAGAGTATTTGGTGAAAGATGATTTAGAGGATAAAGAGTTTTAAGTTCATGCCTCACTAGAAGCAGCTGAAGGTACTGAAGATAGATAGCCTGAAGAAAAAGAAGACCCAGAAGAGATTATCTTCAATTATCTGAAGGGCAGAAAAGGGGGCTAGACTTGTTCCGTTTAGCTCAAGAGCATGGGCAATGGGTAGGAGTTAGAAAGAGGTTGATTTAGGTTTGATATCAGAGAAATAAACCAACAAACAAAAAACAAAAACAAAATCCTTCCTTCCTAACCATGAGAACTGTCCAGAAATGGAATGGGCTGCCTCAAGAAGGGATAGGTTTCCGATCCTTAAAAGTCTTCAGACAGAAGCTAGTTGACTACTTTTTAGTTATATTATAGTGGAAATTCCTTTGGTGTATGAATTGGACTAGATGACTACCAATTCCCTTTTAACTCTCAAATTCTGTGATACTCAGTGGAGAGAGAGAAAAGGTTGAACTTTCTAGACAGAAAGATGGGTGAACTTGGCAGTAGCTAATGAAAGTCCAACCGATCCCAAGGATTGCAAATAGCACAAGTGGTTATTGTGGTTGCTGGTAAATACTAGGACCTCAGACATTTGACAAAAACCATGGCTTTTCCTTCAAATAGCACAAGAATGGAAACAGCACAAGCCAGTACCAGATTTCAGACTATGGTACAAAGTGGTATTCATTGAAACAATCTGATACTGGCTAAGAAATAGAGTGGTAGATCAATGGAATAGATTAGGTACATAATACACAGTAGTAAATGACATAGTAATCTAGTATTTGATAAACTCAAAGATCCAAGCTTTGGAGATAAGAACTTACTGTTTGACAAACATTTCTGGGAAAACTGGAAAGTGGTTTGGCAGAAACTTCTGGACCATAGAACAACATTTTCTGAGAAGAGGTCAAAATGGGTACATGATTTAGACATAAAGGGTGATATCATCAAATAAAAAAATTAGAGGAACATGGAAAGTTGTATCTGTCAGTTCTGTGGATCAGGGAATAGTATATGATGAGACAGAATCATGGGAAGTAAAATGTATAATCTAGATTACATGAAATCAAAAAGGTTTTACATAAACAGAAGTAATATAGTCAAAATTAGAAGGAAAGTAGGAAATTGGGGAAAATAGTTTAACAAGATAAAGGTCTCAACTCCCATATATATAGGACACTGAGTCAAATTTATAAAAATAGGAGACATTCCCTAATTGATAATTGGTCAAAGGATAAAAACAAGCAATTTTCAGAAGAATAAAGCAAAGTTATCTGTAGTCATATACAAAAAATAAAATGTTCTGAATCACTATTGACCTCATACCTATGAGATCAGCTAACCTGACTGGAAAAGAAAATGACAATTGCTGGAAGGAATATGGAAAAACGGAGACACTAACGCATTTTTGGAGCAATTGTGGACTAGTTCAATCATTAAGAATATTTGTAACTGTGTCCAAAGGGCAATAAAACTGTGCATACCCTCTGACCTAGCAATAGTATTATTAGATCTGTTTCTGTAACAGCAAGGGACCCAACATACACAGGAGGGTCTGCTGTACAGGTTCCTAGATCTGCTTTTCTAAAAGGCAAACAACTTTTGAGGGATCAACAATCGCTTTAATCAAGCACATGTATCATTCACTTAGTTTGGGGGAAAAAGTCAGCACCCTGAACTTCAGAGAAAATATAAACAAGGAAACAAAGATCAACAGACAGGGCTTCCAATTGTCTGACTGTAAGTTATACATACATCACAGATCAATGGACAGATCCAACTGTCTCATCATAGATACATAGTTACCAGAGAGAGAAACACCAATATCTGGGTTTTCAAAGCCAGGGGGCTCCTTAGCCGCTGTTCAGAGTCTTATCTGGACAAACAAAGCCTTCCAATGAGTAAGGCCCAAAGTACAACCTCACCTCAGAGTATTTATACACTTTTCAGAGCCAGAGGGCATCACAGCACTTGAGAACCAGTGCATTAGAAATTAACAAAAGGTATGACGTTTCCTACAAAACAAATCTCCCGTAATCAACTTCCCTTAATAGGAATGCTCATTAATGGGTGCATTAACTCTCATAATTACCATTACAGTATCCCAAAGAGATCAAAAGAGTGAACAGAATTGTGAGATCATTGTATACAATGTGTATCATTGTATAAAATACACAATATTTTAACCATGATCAACTATGAAAGACTTAGTTATTTTGATGAACACAGTAATGCAAATAGGTCTGAAGGACTTAGGATAAAAAATGCTATTTTTCTACAGAGAGGGAGGTAATGAAGTCGAAGTCCAAACTGGAGTAAAATCTTTTCACTTTTTTTGCTTTTTTTTGCAAATGGGTAATATGGAAATATGTTTTGCATGCTTTCATATGTGTAATTAATATCATATTCTCAATGGGTAGGGGAGGTAGAGGGAGAGAATTTGGAACTCAAAAAGTTTTTTTTTTTAAGAATGTTAAATACACACACATTAGAAGAAAAGGTATAAGCATTCTTTGAAGAAAAATTAGGATAGCTGCTAAGAGACCAATAGGGCATACTCTCCTTAGATTATTCCTCCCTCATTAAAAAAAAAAACCCACAAACCTCACTGAAATACTTCCATAGATCTGAGAGGAAGTATGTTATAATGGCAAGTGCACTGCACTGTGAGTTAGGAGACACTCGAGTTCATATTTTGGTTCCAACATTTATTAATTAACATGCAGAATATCTTTACATTTTCAAAGTACTTTCCTCACAAAAATCTTATAAGGTAGATAGAATAAATATTATTATAGTAATTTTACTGATGAGGATATAAGGGATAAAAATGAGTATCCCCAAAAAGCAAAACATAACGGTTTACAATTAATATAATCCAGGGGTGGGGAACATGTGGTTTCCAGGCCCCACGTGACCATTTAGGTCCTTGGGTGCAGCCTTTTGATTGAGTTCAGGTTTTATAGAACGAACCTTTTATTAAGGGGAATTTCTCTGTGAAGTTTGGATTCAGCCAAAGGACTGCACTTGAGGATCTAGAAGTTCACAAGATTCCTACCCCTGGTATAATCTATCCACAATTAAGTATAATCTTAAAAGGAGAAAAAATACATCATTATGGAATAGAGACCTTTCAAGCACCCCTGATGGAAAAGACCAGAGTTGAGTAAAAATTTTGAAATATAAGCCCAAGAGTCAAGAAAAACCTTATAAAGATAAATGAACAGTTGTAAGGACCTGTAGAGTATATATTGCTAACATTCTAACAAGAGGAGAAGAAACAAATGTCCCTACAGAGGATTGATGTCTTTAAAAAGATTTTGATAGAATTAAAGAACAGAAAACCTGGAAATGACTTCTGTTATGAATATTTTAAGAGGAGAAAGAGAAACAAGAATTTAAAAGAATAAACAAAAGTAAAAGCGAAGAATGAGGGTTGGACTTAAATAATTAGGATATAATAAAAATATATAAACATGAAGAAAGGAGTGGAGAGTAAACATCAGTAAATGTTATTCTTACAAAGAGTGGAAAGAGTAGTCGAACACACACAGAAAGAGTAGTACTGAATACTCACTTCTATGCACATGCTAGACAAATAATATGAGTTTATTGTACAAATACAGCAAACTCAGTGGGAAAATGGGTGTAGAGAGTGAGAGAGGCTAAAGTTGAGGGGAATAGTCACAAGCAGAACATATGACCTCTGACACATACTGGCCAAGTCAACTGGCCTGTCCTGGAAGGAGGAGTTTCCTTATGTGGGAGTTCCCTATACGAACAAAATCACAGGTGTAGTTCCTATTACCAACAACTATCGCAATCAGAGTAGAGCTAAGGAATGATACAATGAGGTATTTTTGTATTAAGTAATTTTAGAGAACCCTAAGAAACATGAACAGATGCAGATTGAAGTGCACAGAACCAGTACAATTTATACATGTACAAAAAAATTATAAAGAAATTCAAATTTGAAAGATTTGAGAATACTGACAAATTAATGATGAGTCATACACTCAGGAGACATATGTTGGCATATTATTTCCTCCTGAAAGAGAAGAAATGTAGTCTAAGGAAAGAAGGAGATCCATATTTTAGGACATGGATACTACAGATTTGTTCTACTTTGCTTATTTGCAAAGCATTTCTCTAGGCATTGGGCATAGAAAGACAAAACAAAATAAAACTGAAAAAACAATGGCAACCATCCTCAAGCATCATTCCTTTGACTGAGTGAAATGTGCAAATGAGTATTTAGCTGATAATTTGGTGGAGAAGAGAACACTAATAAATTAGAGAATGAGAAAAGCCTTCCTGAAGGAGGTGGCATGTGAACCTTGAATCTGGGGCTACTATGGGGCGCAAGGGAAGAAGAAGTAGATTCCCTGCACAGGATTCCCTGTACAAAGGCACAAGAGGGCAGGGGAGAGCAATGTTTAAGAATCACAAATAGGTCAATGTGGCTGGAATTAAGAGTGAATAAATGAGAATGATGTACATCAAAGTTAAGAAGATAGTCTGCAGCAAGATGGTGAAGGGTAGTAAACGCCTACTAAGGAGTTTGTATATTTTCTTAGTAATTCCTGAAATACCAATTTTATTGAGAGGAAATCACTTTATGGATTGTACTATGTTATATAGATATAAGTAATTTTTAGTATTGTCATTGTTGATCTTTTTTTCTCATTCTCTCTTTTTTTTTTTTAATAGCATTCACAAAGGAACAGTGTCAGGACAACTCCCCACCCTGTGATATATCATTCCTCATTCCTACTCTGAATGTGATTATTGCCAGTAATAGGGACTCCCTCTATGATTACACTGTTACAGGAACTCCCAGGTAAGGAAATTCCTTCTATTCTATAGGTCAGCTATTTCTCATAAGTGATTTGGTCAGTGTCACATAGCCAATGTGTGTCAGAGGTCACATGAAAGGGCGTCCACCCACTATACCCCAATAACTCTCTTGGTAATAATGGTGATCATCATCTTGCCTTCTAGCTTTAGCGTTATTTATAGATCATATCTGTACGGTAGGGAAGCTATGCTAGTCTCTGAAGGGTAGTAATAACAGTAAATCACATTTTTATACTATTTTAAGTTTTATGAAGCACTTTTGCAAACATTATCTAATTTTATCTACAACAACCCTGGAAGCAACGTACTCTTACCATCCCCATCTTACAGATGAGGAAACCAAGGTAGATATGCTGAGGATCACAGAGAGTCAAATGTTTGAGGATGGATTTGGACTCAGAAGTGCAAGTCCAGCCCATCATCCACTGCAACAGTTGATTATACCCGGGGCTACATGAAAGTTGTGAGGATCTTCTGTGAGGATCTACTCTTTGAGCCTAGTTTTCCTTATCTTCATAAAGAAAGGTGAGATTTGATATCCACTAACATCACTTTGAGCTTTAGATATGTTACCATTTGATGGAGAATAATTTGCCGTCTCTTATGAACTTCACAAGACTTAGACCAAAATAATGTTACTAAACAAAACAGTAAATTTGAAAGAATCTTGTAAACCATGAAGTGCTTAGTGATATTAGATATTAATATTATGAAAATCTTATCATTAATGAAAATAATACACCAAAATTACTTATTTTAAATAAAATTCTTTGAAGTATAAGGTGTAGAACAAAGTATAGTTTTTGATGTAACTAAATTTTCATTATGAAAGAAATGTGTGCCTTTTGGAAAAGAAAAACATAACAAACCAGGATGTGAAGAAGAAAGAGAAATTGCTCATCATCATCACCATCACAGTAATAATGGCATTTATACAAGGCTTTGAGATGGGAAAAACACTTTATAAGCATTTTTATTTGAACCCTGGGAGGTAGGTGCTGCGATTATCCTTGTGTTACAGATAAGGAAACTGAGGCACAGAGGTTGTGAATTGCTCAAGGTCACACAGTTAATAAGAATCTGAGGTTGGGCTTGAACTCAGATCTTCCTGAACACTCTAATTACTGCTCTACCCATTTGTCTCCTTGAGAGACAATTTTTCCTTTTTCTTTATTCTAAAATTCCATATCTTTAGTTATTCAAGAAAAGCAAAAGCTTACATCGTCCTTCATGACATTCAATTAGATGGCTTCAGGCCTGGCATGGAGGATTCTGTTGTCCTCCAGTAAGGAGCTGGAAATTCTTTCTATGGCACAGAGAACAAGTGTGCATGGCATTCAGGAGAATCTGTTTTCTGATCCTCTGTCTTAAAACTGTCCTGACAGATAAGGACTTGTGCCTGATGTCAATATTTACTGACTGCCACTTCAATAACATGTTTTCCCAGCACTGACTTTAATCTTCACTGGGAACCAACATGCAGTGAGCACCATGGCTGTGCTTCAGAGATGAGAGTGAAAGGCCCACATGTGAAATGCCAGTCAGAAATATTATCATATGAATGTACATTGCTTAGGGTCCCTTATTCTACATGAAGACAAATATATCTAGCTTGTAATGAAAACCTCATTAATTGAAGTTAGGAGAGAAAAGTAAATTTCACCTAATTAGAGGCATATTTTTAAAAATAATGCTTTTTAAAAAATTACGCATGAAAATAATTTTAATATTCATCTAAAAAATAGTTCCAAATCCTCTCCTTCGGTTTTCCTTCTCTCCCACCTCCATAAGATGATAAGCAATTTGATATAGGTTATACATGTGCAATTATGCAAAACATAGTTCTATATGAGTCATTTTGTGAAAGATACTGACCACAACAACACAGACACACAAAATAAAGTGAAAAATAATATATTTTTATCTGCATTCAGACTCCATTAATTCTTTCTCTGGATGTGGATAACATTTTTGTCATGAGTCCTTTAGAATTGTCTTTGATCATTGCACTGCTGAGAACAGCTAAGTTATTCACAATTCATCATCATATATGTTCTATTTCTGCTCACTTTGCTTTGGATCAGTTCATGTAAGTCTTCCCAGGTTTTCTGAAATCTGCCTGTTCATCATTTCTTGTAGTGCATTTCATAACAATCTTATATCATCTCTTGTTCGGTCATTTGCCAGCTGAAGGACACAATTCAGTTTCTAATTCTTTATCCTGGTAAAAAGAGCTGTTATAAATATTTTTCTACATAGAGGTTTTTTCCTTTTTTATCAGTTTTTTGGGATACAGACCTAGTAGTTATAGTATTACCAGATCAAAGGGTTTGATTGTCCTTTGGACACTGTTTGAAATTGCCCTCCAGAATGGCTGAATCAGTTCAAAGTTCCGCCAACAGTGGAATTAATGCCCTAATTTTCCAGCATCGCCATCAACATTTATCGTTTTCCTCTTCCGTCGTCCCAGCCAAGCCGATAAGTGTGAGATGGTAACTTGCAGTTGTTTTCATTTGAATTTCTCTAGTCATTATTGATTGGAAACACTTTTCATGTGACTATAGAGAGCTTTAATTTCTTCATCTGAAAACTGCCTGTTCACAGCCATTGATCATCTGTCAATTGGGGAATGACTCACTTTCTCATAAATTTGATTCAGATATCTATGTATTCGGGGCCAAGAGGGCGGAGTAGAAAGACTCACCTTTGCTACCTCTGAACCCACAGCCCATGGATTTCCTCTAAAAAGAACTTCCAACAAATTCTGGAACAGTGCAAGCCACGCAGCAACACAGTGAAGGAGATTTCCGTTCCAGAGAGCCCTGAAAAACCGATCCCAAAGGGCCATCGCACACCAGACGGGAGCAGAGCCCTCCCCTGCCCTGGGCACGCAGCACAGAGAGGAGCAAGCAGAGCCAAGCAGGCTTCAGGGACGAAATCTCCAGCAGCCGCGAAGGCCCCTCCACCCACAGACTCAGAGGTCAGTGAGAGAGACGGGCTGAGAGGGGAGCGGGGTATCTCTGGGACTCAGGCCCCCTCGAGAAGCAGTGGCAGAAGCAGCAGGCGGCCAGAGGCTCCCAGAGCAGGGAGGAGCTCTCCAGCAGCTCCATTACAAAAGGTCTCTGCATAAACCCCCTGAGGGAACTGAGCCTGAGAGGCGGCCCTGCCCCCACCTGAGCACCAGGAATTAAGCTCCCATTGAATAGCAGCCAGGCCTGCCGCCAAAAGCCCTGAGGCTGGG
>JAQQSK010010146.1:0-12798 GCA_028658325.1 Potorous gilbertii | reverse complement strand
CCCTTCCTTTTCAGCTTCCTTTTATACGTGGTCTTTCCCCATTTCCTTAGTAATAAGCTCCTTGAAGGCAGGCAGTCTTTCTTTTTCAGACTGGTATCCTCATTCTGATTTATAAGCCAGACACAGTGCTTAAGAAATATTTATTGACCCTTACTCAAGCAAGTATTCAACTTTAGATCCTTTGGGTACACAGTCAGCTATGTGCTTATTATTAGTACAAAGCTTTTTATATTCAAAACTCAATGAATGCCTAATTATGCTAAAATAAGGCTTTTTAATGTCTCCAAATTGTCAATTGAAAAAGTCAAAGATATTTAAAAATCAGATTTTGGGCAAGAAATTTGCAAATACTTGAGATAAATTACAAAACATGCACTTTTATTAGTAAAAGGAGGAAGGTGTTTACTTTAAAAAAAAAAACAAAACATTTATAAAATATTGTTATATGGAACATATCAACAAAGTAGTTTACATGGATACAAACTAGCTATTCCAGTTAAAAATAAGGCTCTTATCTTTCGGATCTCTTATCTTTAAACTTGGTTGACTTTGGCTCGCCTGGCACCTCTCTTGTACTGTTCCAGGTACCTTTTACTTTCAGAGCAGAAGCAGACAATTTCTCTCCTTCAGGTTTCATTGTCGGGGGCTTGTTATGAACAAGTTTCCACCATCCCGGTTCTCCAAATTCCTGAGCACCTGAACGGAAAAACACTGGACTGCCCACACTAAGGCAACCTGCTACTGTGCTCCACCAGGTTGAAGTTTTTTTTCTAAAAGAAAAGGACAAAGTTTATTAAAAATCATGAATTATAGTTTTCCTGACAACTATCTTTAGTGCAGATAAATAATTTTCCCTATATATTTCAGCAAATGTGACTTTCTGACAGCCAGTGTTTAAGAAGCATTATTGAGAAGTTCAAGGAAACAAATTTTAATTCATTTAAAGGTATCAAAAATATATGATACTTCACAGATGTCAAAAAAATTAAACAAGGTGCTATAACTGTTTCCAGAAGCTTGAGAATCAGTAGCTTCCAAAGGTCTTTTGCCCAGACCAGTTCATTTTGCCTGAGGGCTTCTTTGAAAAACATCCATTAGCAGTACTGAAGCAGAACTAGAACTGCATGGCATGTACCACAAGCTGAGGGTTTAAACTTCAGGGAAATTATTGAATTTCAACTTCCATTTTGTGGAAAACAGTTTTAGTTCAAAGCATGAATGAAAAAGATGCTATATCCCAGGAGTCCTAAAATATTAGCTTATTTAATAGAGGAAAAAAAAAACTTTTCAAAGTATGCTTTGACAATATTATGAAAGAAGCTATTAAGAGAATTCTTTTAAAAATTTTCAATGTAAAGGCCATGCATGGTCTGCTCTCCAGAGACTAAATTAGAAGATCCTCAAGAAGAAATGATTATTTAGAAACACTAGAACTAATAAGAAAATGCAAAAAGGTCATTTTTTTCAATGGGTATGAGAAATACTTTGGATAAGAAGTACCAGCCTAATTGTAGCTCCACTGGAGAGTACCCTTCTGCATTCCCTTCTTTCACCCTTCGAAATCCAAAGTGCTGAATCAGTAGAAGGGAAAAAAGGTTCGTAAATACCTCACTATACTTCCACTCTCTCTGAAATCCTCACATACACAATGACCTGGGTGTAGAAATGAAATAAACCCACTGTCCCCAGTTAAAAGCCTCTTCTAAAAATCCCTTTTAGTGTTCTATGACACCATGGCAAAAGGATTCAGACACTGGTGTCATTAATACAGATTAGGAAGTGTTTGATGAGCATAATCCCAAATTTCTCATTTGCTCATGTGTCTAACAGATGCAGATTGAGATGATAAGAAATATATGGGAAAGCAACCTTTTTGGTTTCTACTATGAAGCATGGAGGATCATTTCTTCACTTCTCTGAGGATAAGGGAGGCCTCAAAGAGAACATGAAATTATTTCTAATTATTTGTTATTTGATAATATTCATAACACTGAAAAACAATTAGCAAACTCATTAATTATACTATGCACTCTCAAAGACATCTACATATAAACCTTTTTCTACCATAACACACAGTATTTTACTGTGCCTAACCCCCTGACATAGACAAATTTTAAATTCATTTCTCATATTAGGAACATTAACCAGCTTGGGGTGTTTTGTCATGAATTTCTTGACAAGACATATACAACCTATTTACATACTGTGTTTAATTAAAAAATACACTTTTAGAAACAAACATGTTCAAATTATTCTTTAGTCATCAAAAACATACCCTCTAGAGAAATTTAAACCTAGAATAACAAATGTAACTTACAAGAGTCAGAAAAATTAT
This sequence comes from Potorous gilbertii, assembly GCA_028658325.1. Taxonomy (NCBI): domain Eukaryota; kingdom Metazoa; phylum Chordata; class Mammalia; order Diprotodontia; family Potoroidae; genus Potorous; species Potorous gilbertii. Next base: position 10,463 of record JAQQSK010010146.1, on the reverse strand, counting down.
TTCATGTCATTAAAGACATGGAAACCTAGAAACCTAGATTGGTAGTATTGCGTTACCAGTCAAGTTTTCATTGACTTTCTGTAACATGTATATACACTGATAAAATAACAGGTCTAGTCAAAAAGAAGCATAAAAAGTTATTTAAGTCTGGAACTGAATAGAAATATCTCACATATACTGTACAATCCTCCTAAATGCACTTTCAAACTTTATCTAGGTTCTAAGTATGCTATAGACATTCATAAATTTCATTTTAAAGTAACTTAAAACAGTATTCTTATTTCAGATCCTGTGAGAAAGAAAAAAATTACTCCCTTAAGAAATGTACTATCATACAGCTACAAAAAAGATCATGATGCATTTCAGTTCTGAAAATTTAATGTCTCTGAAAAATATTTGCAGTTTTTATCTCACCTAAAATCTCATTATTAAAACTTTAAAATTGCATAAGGATTTTATAAAGACTCTTTTTATCATTTACAGAAGGTGGGACATCTTAAAAGAAGGTCAACAAGTATTTACTGAATGACTGCTGTGTATGCTAAATACTGGTGACACAGATACAAAAAACAGTCCCTGCTCTCAAGGAGCTCACAATCTAAGGAGGGAGAAAATATGCAAACACTATATACAAAAATGATAAACACAGGATATATTAGAAATAGTATCAGAAGGAAGGCCCTAAAAATAAGGACAACTGAACAGGCTTCTTGTAGATGGTGAGATTTTAGCAGAGACCTGAAAGTAGCCAGAATGTTATATTCAATGGCAAAAAAAAACCTACAATAGTAAAAAAAGAAAATAATGTCAGCTCTGAGCAGATGACTCTCCAACTAAACCCCAGGACTCAGGGTTAACAAGGACAAACAAATTCCATCAAATCAGGCAGAATTTTAAAAAAAACAGACAAAAATTTGGCAAACACTTCTTACTAAAAGATGCCATTCGCAAGAAAAAAACTCATAAAACCCAAAAACATTTCAAAGCTATAATTTCATTTTCTTTCTTACTACACAGCAAAGGTACGTTAAAACAAATTCCATAAATAATGCCAAGTTATTATAATACTAAGGCAATAGGCCTCCCTTTTAATGAATACAACCCTTTGTGTTGTCAACTCCTTTCTTAATACCAATAAATAATTTGGGAACTAGAATGACCCCTATCATAAAAGGAGACTTAGCGATTTCTCTTATTACAAGGTCTCATATGGTCACACACTACCGGTGACTCACTCACGCCAAAGTATTCTCACAGCAACATCAACAGAACCTGAAATGCTTAAAAAAAAAAAAAACAACAAACTACATCTATTCGGTAAATTTATTTTCACTACCTTGGAGAAAACACACAAAGACTACATACAAAGACAGCAGTTAATAAAAATCCTGCTCTGACCTGATGGGAGATTAGTCATATCTATAGTCAATGAACTGTGCAAAATTTATTCATCTTATCCAAGACTTGATACAGTATCTAACGAATTACAAATCTTGAACAAAATTCAAAGGTAAGTAGATTTAATCAATTTCAATAGCACAGTCAAATGTCAGAAGGGCCACATAAATTGATTGAATGGAAAAGTTTAAGAAAAATATAGTTCAGTGGTAGTGACATTGTTAATATGAAAAAACCTAATGAAACAAAAAAAATGTGCCTATCATGTGCCCAGTGGGGAATATAAAGGAAGCATAAAGGCTGCCTTCAAGGTACTTAGAATCTAGTTGAGTCAGTATATGTTTATCCAAACACTATTTAAGTACCAAAGGAATGAATACAAGTAATTAAATTGTTACCCAACCTGGAAAAAAGCAGAGAATACACTAGCTATCACTGTCCTTTCCTATTCAGAAATCTGCTATGATCCTTTAAGGGTTCCCCTGGAAAAGGTTCTTGTTTTTATCCATTCTTCTAGCTCCATAAATGCCATCAATAGGACTTTTTAGGACCTGCAAATATCACTGTAGTGAAGACAATATTCACTATGAATCCCACACTAAGTACTATGTACCTCATTGGAGTGAATAGGTTAAGATAACACAAATAAATTTAGTAATACGGTTTACTTTCTACAATTTGTAATTTCAAATAAACATTTTTACCTATTTCCTAGTAAAAAGGTCCAATGTTTCTCAATAAAAGCACAAATATCTTCTTTCCATCTGAAATAACCTTGGCGTCCAGTTCCTTCCAGAGACAAATTATACATTGCCAACATGACAACCTGACACACAAATGAGAGGAAGAAAGTTAAAAAGATCATATGCATTTAGAACTGTAAAGGAGCTGAGACATCATCTAATTCAATTCTCTTTTAAGGGGAGGAAATTGAGTTCCAGCAAAGTTAAATGATTTGCCCAAGGTCACAGATCAGTGCTAGGACTTAAATCCTCCTCTCATCTCCTTTCAAGCCCAATGTTCTTTCCACTATGCAACACTGTCTTTTAAAAAAAAATTTGAAATCCTTAAAATATTTTGCTCAATTTTTTTTTAACAGTTTGTATCAAATTCTGAAAGGACTTCTATAAAGGTTATTTTGAGAATGTAAGAGGTTGGGATGTATCACAGTTAACCAACAAAGCATTCATTTTTTTTTTTTTTAACCAAACAGCATGCCCAACAGGAAGACCTGTTGATACGCTCCTTTCAAACTAGCTCTTTAAATGTGATGCTTCAAATAATCTAATTTCAACTTTTTCTGACTTCTATGATTTCTCTATGTTAAGGATATCCACTTGTACTTATTATCAGGATCTTTTCATTCTTAAGAACCATTGAACTGGAAAGGCCTTTAAAAGCACCTAGTCTGGCCCTCTCATTTACAGATAAGGAACCTGAGGCTCAAAATTACTAAATGACTGGTCCAACAAGGTCACTAAGTCATTAGCAGCAGAAAAGTGAACCTGTGTCTCAATTTTTAGGTTTAGAGCTAGAAGAGACTTTAAAGACCACTAAATCCAAAACCCTTCTTTGATAGACAGTAAGAACTGTGAGACTAAGTAATTTATACAGGGCAGGACAAATTTTGTTCACATCAGTAAGCTGCCAATCCTACACTAATCCAGAAAAATGTGAGACAAGTATTTTATTTCTTTGGCATATTCAAGATATAACCTAGCACACTGCTATGCACTTACCTAACATCTAGTCAATACATTTTAAAGGAATTAAATGGTAATTCTTCCTGTTGCTATCCAAAGACCTGTCCTCATCATCCTCTTCTCTTCAACCCCACTTTCTTCATACAAGAAATTTTCCATGTTTCAATGGACGCACATGGATGCTCCCCCTTCTCAACTCTGATTCTCCATCTACTGAAGTCCCTTCTCACCTCTAATAACCACTTCAAGTTTGATTTTCTTGGCTCCACAACCACAGTTTCTAACACTTTATCCCAAAAATAATGTCTTCAAATTTCTCATGATTCACTGTGTGGTCCTTTCCTTTGCTTAGTAACATTTATGTGCTATCTTAGTACTAGATTATTAACATTTGATACGTACCAGGCACTATGCTAAGTGCTTTACAAATATCCCATTTGATTCTCAAAACAACCCTGGGGTGGGTGTTACTATGATCCCCATTTTACAGCTGCAGAAACTGAGGCAAACGGAGATTAAGTGACTTGCCCAGGTTCACACAGATATTAAGGGGATTTGAATTTAGATCTTCCTGATCTAGGAAGTCTAGACCCAGGTCTCTAACCACTGTGCTACCTAGCTTGCCTATCATATCATAGTCATTTGCAAAATTAGAAAGTGAACTTCTTAAAAACAGTAGCTGTAGTCCTGAGAATAGTACTGGTACCTTATACATAATAAAAGGGTTTTTTTTTTTCATTTAACCAAATTACCTAAGGTGTGAAGGATAGTATTCTAGGAGCTGGGGGAAATGAAAATTTTACATATGATACCTGCTCTCATGAGACTTATAAGAAACACAGAAACTATAATAAAAATGATACATTTTTTGTTACAGGAAATTACAGGAAAGGGTATTACTAACTGAAGAAGGGGAAATCAGGGAAGGCTGAAAAAGTAGCACTGGCCACTAAGACCAATTCAATTTTTTTTTTTAAGAATAAAGAAAATAACTAACATTTATATAGCACCTTAAATTTCCCAAAAAGTTTTTATGTAATTTGATTAATCACAACAATCCTTTGGGGCAGATACAATGATCATTATCTTCACACCATTATACTCCACCTGCGGTCAGAAACTTATCCACAAAATTGCCCTGTATTTATTTTGCATATACTTTTCTGTATAACTGCTATCTTTCTCCTATATAATAAGCTCCTTGAAGGCAAAGATTATTTCATTTATACAAATGCATTCCTAGTGTCTTGGCATAATACTAGACCTTTTATTAATGATTATGTGGTTAACTGATTTTACATAAGAGGCAACTTAAGGTAAGAAAATTTAAGCAATCTGGCTTATCATCATACAGTGAGATTAGAAACCACATCTTATCCAACCAAATTCACCACTCTTTCAGCTATATATCACCCTGCTTCTTTTATTTTGTATAAACAAGAATAATTTACCAAATTAACTTCTATACTGCATCTCTAACTGTATCTGAAGGTAAATTTCATGGAAAAAATTTTTAATGCCTTTCTTTAATTTCTGCTTTTCGTCTCAATTATAAGATCACAGAACAGAAATTAGAAATTATCTAGTTCAAACTAAGGGCCTAAAAGAACTTGCTCTAATTAGAATTCAGGTTTTCAAGTTTGTAGTCTAACACTCTTTACACTATACCAAACAAATACTCAAATTTTCTACCTTCTACTTATCTATTTATATCTTGTACTGGTTAATGACATCTATAGACAAAGCATAAGCCTGATGATGGCACAAATGTCTAAATACAGTTTCTCACCCATATGTAAGGAGAACAGTGACCAGAGAAGTTCTTAAAAGACTCATAACTCAGATGTATGGTCATTATTAAGAAACAGTTTAAAGGCTGCAGCATGTGATCAGACACCAGTCATTCGTCTTGGCAAGATGGGACCTTAAAGAGAGAAGGTTCCACCCCTGCTGACACCATCCCTTCCTACCGGTAAGACCACCATACACCTCCCATCTACAGTAGAACACTGAAAGTCTGGAGGGCATCTGGAGGTTACCTAACTCAGTTCCTAGAACAGGAGCTGAGAGCTGTAGGAAGGGCAGAGCAGCACACTCAGAGAATGGATAAACTTCATCATCATTTCACATATGCTGCAAGCCAGTGGCTCAAATCCAAGTATGTAATAGGAAAGAACAATCAAAAGAAAATAGATGTCTTGAACCACTTCAAAAAACATATCAGCTAAGAGTTACTGCAACTATCCAAATAAATCAGATACCAAAGGTATGCTGCTGAGACTTTAATAGAAAGGAGGGAAAAAAAATTTCCATTATGACTCAGCTAGTTATGTGGGTCAAAATGCCCCCATAGTACACAATCTAATAGTCTCAGCTCAGGGTCTTCTCCAAATTCAAAGCGGTATTCTTTCTACTATACGACTTTGTCTCTCCTCTGTGCTATCACATCAGCAAAAGCTAGAACAAAAGGATAGGTGAGGGGCTATTGCTAAAACAATTAATTAGTTGCTATTTCAACCTCCAGAAAAGGTGCAAGTCTAGCTTTGAAGAACAGATTATTTATGCTTTCTGTTGCCTATAATATCTTAGGCAAGCCACTTAACCATTCTCTAGAGTGCCTACATCACTAAAAGGCAGGGATGAACTAGATCTGTAAGGCAGAAGTATTGCATACATATATAGAATTTAAATTGTTATTGTTTTCTTTTAAAAAAAATACAATGTGCTGATAAGTTTGAATAAGGATTTTATATTAGGATTTTGAAAATCTGGATTAACCGAGGAAGGCCTTCAATATATTAGATAGATCCAAATATGGAAAATTAAAAGGATTTTAGGGACAAGTGTGGCACAAGTCAGGCAGGCAGAGAGGAGTTGCAAACTGTATCTTTGGTGGAACTACCTAAATCAGTGAAATCACACAGGATATGGGTTTTCTTAGTTGTCAATACTTTTCTAGCGCAACCGATATCTATAATGTACAATACTGGATAAACAGCATTATCCACAACATAGGAATTTGACTAATCATGTAATCACATTTATAACATATTGTAGGCTGCCACACTTCTTTATTCTTCCAATTTTTTCCCCTAAATTAATAACTTTGTTTTCTGAATGGGAGCCAGAAAAATACCAACTATAGTTTTCATGAAAGAATGGCATTTACACAAGAAAAAGAATCTTTTTAGGGGTCTTTCTCCAAATTGAAGTATTTATTTTTAAGAGCATATATTTTCCATAGTTCAATCAATTAACATATGATTAAGCACCTATTAAATATCAGGGACAGAGCAAAGCTCTGGTACAAAAAGAGGCAAAAGATAGTCTTAGTCCTAAAGGAGCTCTTGATCTAATAGGGGAGACAACAAATATATACAAGCTGTATACATGATAAATGGAAAATAATTAATAGAGGGAAGGAAGGCACTAGAATTAAGAGGACCTAGGAAAGGCTTCCTGTAAAAGAAAGGATTTTAGTTCTGACTTAAAGGAAGGTAGGGAGGTTGGTAGGTAGATACGAGGAGGGAAAAGTGTTCCAGGTACAGTAGAAAACCAGAGCTGACAGACGAATTTTCTTTCACTTGAAACAACTAGGAGTCAGTATTACTGGACTGAAGAGTATGTGGCAGGGAGCAGGTAGGAGGGTATAGATTATGAAAGGTTCTGAATGCTTGAAGATGTTTGAGTCTGGGGGTGACAGGGAGGCATTGGTGTTAAGCAGGGCAGTGACATGGTCAGACTTGCATTTTAGGAAAATCACTTTAGTGGCTGAGTAGAGGTTGGACTGGAGGAGGGGGTGACTCGGGATAAGCAGATTCACCAGCATGTTACTGCAATGTCCAAGCCTGAGGTGCCTGCACCAGAGTCAGAGCAATGTCTGAAGACAGATGTTACAAAGGAGAAATCCACAGACCTTGAATATTGGGGGGAAAAGAACGAGGAATCCAGATGACTCTAAGCATGAGGAACTAGGAGGATGGTGTTACTCCCTACACTAAGAGAGAAGGTCAAGAGGGGGAAAATAATGAGTTTTCTTTTGGACATATTGAGTTTAAGATGTCTACTAGACATCCAGTTTGAGATGTCTGAAAGGCAGGTGGAGATGCAAGATTGAAGATCGGCCAAAAGGTTCAAGCAGGATAGGTAGATCTGGGAGTCATCATTACAGAGACGGTAATTAAATTCATGGGAACTGAAGAGGTCACCAAGGAAAAGTAGTATAGAGGAAGGAGAGGAACTAGAACAAAACCCTGGGGAAAACATCTATGGTTAGAGGGCATGTTTGGAACAGGATCCAGAAAAGGTGACAGATGGAGAGTCTTGCCCAGAAAATGTCAAGAGAAGAGTATCAAGGAGAAGAGAGTGATCAATAATGTCAAGTTGCAGAGAAATCAAAGAGAAAAAAGATTTAGAAAAGGCGATTAGATTTGGCATTCAACTGCTGGTAAATTAGGAGAGAGTGGTTTTAGTGGAATGATAAGGTAGGAAGTTGGATTGTGAAGGCATCTCCCTCTCAAGGAATTTAGCCATAAAGGCCAGAAGACACAGGAAGATGGTTAACAGCAATGAAAGGATAAATGAAGGGTTTTTTTAGGATACAGCATACAGGGGCATGTTTGTAGGAGATAGGGAATGAGGAATAAGTAGGGAAGAGAATGAAAACACGTGACAGCATGGGATGACAGAGGGGGCAATCAGTTGGAGACAGGATGGAATGGGATCACCTAAATACATAAAAGGGTTAACTCTAGTCAGGACTACGGGTCATCTCAAAATGTGAGACAGGGGTGAAGGAGAAGACAATGGTAGAAGGAACACGAGTAATTTGCAATCAGAATAAAGGGAAAAGACAAAGTTCATGATGAAGGGTTTCAATTTTTTTCAGTAAAAAATGAGGAAAAGCTCTCAAGTTGGAGGGGAGAGGGAGAGGAAAGAAGGGAGTCATGGGAAGCTTGAGGGATAAAAAGATTTGGAAGAGCTACTGAGAAAATAGGATATTAAATACAGTTCTTTTCAAGGCAAGAAAAGGTTGAAGAACCATAGGATTTAAAAATGAAAGGAACTTGGAGACGGAACTAGTTCAACCCTTCCATTTTTTAGGAAAAGAAAGGATCAGAACTGCTAAGATATGCATGTTTTATCATTTTTATAATAAAACAACTTCAAAATTCCTTAATTTCTTCAATTACCTAGAATTCTTTCTATTAATAGTATTATTTCCATAATACGAATCAAACTTTCATGAGATACTACTGTCAACCTTCTATAATAGATTTTTACTTACTTGCTGCCATGTCAATCTCAGCCTTTCAAATTGTTCTTTACCATCCTCTGAACAATCTGAGCAAGTAAATCTAAAAAAGTTATCACCTTTGAGATAACTGAGCTGTTCCCTCAGCTGACCTAAAACAAAGTAAAAGACAAACACAATTATTTTAGTTTTTCAACATAACAGGCAAAAAAAAAGTTGTCATATTTTGTCAGTTCAATTTTTTCTACCTACTTCCTTTGATCATATCTAAACTTTTACATCAGAAAGGGTGCTGTGCTTTTTGAGCAAAGCAGAATTGAGAAAGCACAAAGTAAAGGCAGGATGCGTAAATCTGGGATATCTACCCCAACTATTCACATGGACTATCTGTGCCCTACCTGTGATAGAGTTTGTATTGGTCTGATCAGTCACAGTTGGACACATTGAAATTTCACTTTATTATAGAGATGTCATTTTGGTCCTTTTCTAGACGAAGGACAACAACCACCAATCTAAACTCTTCCAGTGCTTTCACCTTGAAACTTTCATTATTTTGTGCAAGGAAAAAATTGCGGCTAAGAGAAAAATGGGTGACAAGGAGACAAACCTCCTTTTCCCTTCAATGATCTGTCTTATCCTAAAAACTTTTATATAACTTTCAGTGATCTATCACTGCATGGTCATCTTTTCAAAACGTCTATATACCTTTACAGTTTTAATCTAACACTTTAACAGACTTAGCCGGAAAGAGATAAAAGGCGAAAAAAATGGCAAATTAAGTCGTTTTCTGGACAAAAGTGTTTGAAGTTATTTCCATAAAAAAGGTAAGATCCATTTTAAACAAGTATCACTCTATCTGATTCTACAGGAATAAATTGCTTTAATATTCCAGCAGATGATAAACTACTGTACAACTTTAAAAAAATTCTATTAAATGAAAAATCATGTATAAAAAAGAACATTTCTATTCAATGTAAAACATTCCTAAAATGTGTTTTGTTGAAGGTTGTATGGATGCTTTCCCCCCAGATTTTGAGGTAGGAATATGTAAGTAATTTGATTCTTATGTGGCCTTGAAACAGTAACAAGGTTAAGACTATAGTAATAATTAGTTAAAGGGAAGTAGGAGGCAAAGAGGTCGAAATAGGTTTAGTTTTGGCAAAACACAAGACAACTCTCCTTCTCAAACTGAACCTACAAAAAAAAATAGACCCTGCTGAATGTCAGACACTGATTTTGATTTAAGCTAAATTACACTACAATGGAATAATTTTTATTCATTTAATACACACTACTATACTAAAGTCCAACAGAAGAATCCCTATCTCCATATCAGGTTATATGGCTAACTACTTAGTACGATATGACATTTGATTTTGTGATGTACCAAAAGATTCAATAACAATAGATTTAACTACTTTAGCAACATGGAAAAGTAACACTAAGATATTACTTGAATTTACATTGCTATGAAAGCCTCCTTGAAAATTTCAAGTTCTGTTTAGTCAATAAAATCAGTTTTCAATTACTGTTACTTAAAAAAAAACCACTGAGCTTTAGAAAAAAAAAAGAATGAAAGAAAAAACAAAAGGTTCTTACTGGCTGATATCCATTTTTGGCATTTATCACAGAAATAAGATAGCTGCTCTTCCATCCATGACACATCCCCTTCATCACTATTCAGTGAATCTCCACTCTGATCATGAGATAAATCCACTGAGCCTTGATCCTCAGATTCAACTATCAGGAGTGTTTCACCTTCCACTTCACCTTCCTCCAGACCTTCCGAAGTGGATGTTCTCGTCGCATCATCATCATGGCGACTCATCAGCCCACCAATATGGACATTGTTATCCATCCTTTCTTGCCAGGAAGATTTTTTTTCAATGACAACACTGGGATATGGTTACCCGGTTAATATTGTTCGTAACAGATAAAAAGAGGCTGTCTTTAAAAAGTGAATGATCGCAATTAAAATCACTTAAATAGCAGGAATTTTTAAAGCAATTTTAAAACTTAAGTGATAAAACCCACTGTTTTCTTATTTGAATGTTTAAAGGGCAAAAAAAATTATATGGGTGGAAGCAATCACAACTTATGACGACATA
>JAQQSK010010145.1:0-12798 GCA_028658325.1 Potorous gilbertii | reverse complement strand
TTGGTGATATGGGTAATTAGAATGTTCAGTGTATTGGGGAGGGGGGAGGGGACAAATGGGAAGACAATTTGGAACCCAAAATTTTGTGAAAATGAATGTAAAAAGTTAAATAAATTTATATTAAAATAAAAATAATTATTGAAATCTGAAATTTCCTTATAGGGATGATTGGGTCAAAATGATTCAAATTCAGTAAACAAACATTGAAGAACTCACTACATACATGGCATTTTGCTAGACGTTAGGGATAAAAAGACAAAACAATATAGTCTCTGACCTCAAGAAGTTTGTACATTCCCTGATAATTTAAAGGAGACTTCAAAGAACCATAACTTATTTTTGAATTTTCTGAAAGTGTTCCAACTTTTTCATATTGTAGAATTTGTCAAAATATCATCTATAATCTATTCAAAATTTTGTGAAATAATGAAATAAAATAAGGCAAACCATCTGCTCAATGCCTCCAGTGGTCCTAAGCATTGCCCTGAGGGAAATGATGGAGATAACAAAGAAATAAAAGACGAAGTTCCTGCTTCTGAAGAATATCCAGTTGGCAAAAGATCCACTGAGAAGTATAATTAAGTGCTTAATTCTGTGGTTTAGATTCTTAAGACTCGGTAGAAGCCCAGAAAGATCACTGAATTGTAAATCAGGAACAAAAAAGAAACTCAGAAATCATCCTAGTCCAACTCCTTGATTTTGTAACTGAGGAAACTGGAATCCAAGGTGGTTAATTTGCCCAAGATAACACAGAGATAGGGGCAGCCAGCTGGCACCATACATGGAGGGCTGGGCCTGGAGTCAGAAACATTCATTTTCCTGAGTTCAAATCTGACCTGAGATACTTACACTGGGCATGGGTCTTAACCCTGTAGGCCTGAGTTTCTTCATCTAAAAAATGAGCTGGAGAAGGACATGGCAAACCACTCCAGTATCTTAGCCAAGAAAACCCCAAATGGGGTCACAGAGTCAGAAATGACTGAAGTAACTGAACAAAACACAGGGATTGCCCAAGGGGAGACTTTCTCTGGCTGGAAAGCCTGAATGTTTTCCAATGTCCTAGTTTACCTCTTTGGTTTTTATCAGCTAGGGTCACCAAAGTTTCTTTTGAGGAAGTGGGGCCTAAATGATGTCTTGTAGGCAATATTAAATAAAGCTGGGTGGCCACAGTAGAAGAATGGTGTTTAGGAAGAAGGAAACAATCCATAACAGTAGGTGACATTTGGATATTGCATTGTTGTTATGAAATAGCTTCACTTATGGGAAGGGATAAATATTTACCAAGTAGCTTATTATGTATTAGATGCTGTGATAAACACTTTACAAGTATTATCTCATTTGATCCTTCCAAGAACCTTTAGAGGTAGGTACTATCGTTATTCTCCTTTGACAATAGAGAAAACTGAGGCAAACAGACCCAGGGTCACGCAACTCATAAGTATGTAAGGCTGAATTTGAACTTGGGTCTTCCTGACACCATGTCTACTCTCTCTCCACGGTGTTATTTAGCTCTTTAGCTTATAAGATCTTGTATAATCCTTCCAAGTTGAGATGTAACTTGGTATGATAGAAAAAGCTTTGGACAAGGAATCAGGACACATGCATGCTAACATTATGTCTATATTTAGCTGCATGATTGCACCTGCCATTTAACCTCTCTAAGCTTCACTTGCCTTGTCTCTAAAATAAAGGATTGGCCTCGAAAATCTCTAAGATTTCTCCTAGCTCAGAAATTCTATTATTCTAACCTGGAGATCATTAAATCAAAACCTTCAATTTGCCTCAATTTCAAAAGCACTTATTAAGTGCCTACTGTAAGCCAGGAACTGGAATGGATCACATTGAGGATAGAAAAACTATATGGAAGGATTACTGCTCTCAAAGAGTACTAACAAATACAAAATATATAAGCCTAAATATGAAGTGTTCTAAGAGTGGATGATGAAGTGGTCCCTGAGCTGAGACCTGAAGGAAGGAACACATTCTAAGAAGAAGAATTCAATGTATATGTTCCAGGTGAGAGTGATAACCTGTACATAGGCATTTTACAGGTGAAGAAAATTAATAAAGTGAATTATCTGAGAAAAGGCAACTCCATATTGGCAGAGCATGGACTAGAACACTATCTCTTAATTCAAAAGCTCTCTCTGTCTCCTCATGTATTTTCTCTTCTTTATAAGTCTTCATGACAGTGACTGAGAACCAACGAGATGTAGGGGACAGATAGCAGTCCTTTGAGTCAGGAAGACTGTTGTTTAGGTTTCCTCTCTGAAATTTACTAATTGTTGGATCCTGGACAGTTTGCTTAACCACTCAGCTTCTCTAAAACTATAAATTTTAGAAGACTTTCCAATCTGTATTTACCAGAGGAAATTTGTTACCTGGCAATTCCTAATATCAATGGATTCACAGGTCAGGGCCAAACACGCACATTTAGGTATAAATAGTTTGGAATATAAATTTGAGTATAGGGTTTTTTAGAGAGTTCTGTTGAGGTTCCAGATTTTTTAAAGATAACCTATTTCACATATAACAAATCTCTGCAATCCCAAACCCCGTTAAGTGGATAGGTAGGTCCCAAGAATTAGGCTTTATGTTTTTTTCTTCTATGTTACTATCTGTGTGAGTTGGTAGAAAAAATTTCTGAAAGCATTCTAGGCGTTTTGTAGTAAGAATGTCTAATATTACCTGTTTTATATCGATCAGTATGTTTTGAGAGAGCAAAAGTTGGGCACTTGAGATTCAGAATGAGAGTTAGATGTTGAGATCTGTTAGAAACAATCTCTCATATGACAAATGAAGAAATTTGGTCAATTTTATAGTCTGAAGGGACATGAAGTCTAATAGACAGGGCTCTAAAATATGAAACAAGAAAGTGAGAACAAGGACTGTCATCTGACTTTTCTTGTGTACTCAGCACTTAACACCATGACTAGACATAGTAAGTGTTTAATAAATATACAATGATTGACTTTTAAAGTTTGCCGTTCAACAAATTACCAAATATTTTTAATGCTTATAGCATTCATAGCAATTTTCTAGGCACTATGAAGTATATGAAGAAAGTGTAAAACATAGTCCTGGTTCTAACTAGCTTATCGTACTGTTCTGGAAGCAAGCTCCACATGGAACAAGATAGTACATTCTAAAATATTTAATGCTGTGAGACAATTAATGAAGTAGAAAAAAGAACTATAGCCCTCAGGGAAAGTATCCTGGGGGAGATGAGCATTAAATTAGACCTTACGGATTATTTAAAATAGGAGAATGGGTACTTGGAACAGTAGAAACCAAATCACGGAGGTAAGAATGGATATAATATGTGAATAGTCAAGGAGCCGAATCTAATGAAAGTGGACAGCTTCTGATGGGCATAGAAGAGATGAGACTGACCCAATTAAATGGGGTCAAGTTATGGAAGACCTTGCAATACCTACTGAGTAGCATGTGTTTAACATAAGAGAACATGATTTGTAGAATTTTTTGAAATCTTAGTACGTTTACTAAAAATGAAAGGGAAACATTTGTCAAGTGATTATTTGCATCTGTTTAGCTAACTATGGCAAATTGAAAGGAAGTAACATTTGTATTGGTTTTTGGACAGTAATTTATGTTAAGGAAAGATGACATTATTACACTATATGTGTTAATGATAATTTAATTATATTTTTTATTTTACTACCATTATTGTTAGCAAGTAGAAACACTAGTAACAGTAAATACTAAAGTAGTAGAGTTGGAGTTTGTGGCAGTTGTTCTTAAGATTTCTTCCTTTCAATATGAGAAAATACCTCCTCCATGTCTTATGTAGAGGTGGAGGTTCTATGGTGTAGGATGTCGCATATATTGTCAGATTTTCATTTTTGATTTATTGACTGGTTTTGATTATTTTTCTTATTTTCCTTTTTTCTTAAAAAATACTTTGTTATATGGGATGGCTTTCTGGGTGGCAAAAGGAGACAAAACATAGAGGGAAATTTAGGTAATGTGAAAAAAATGGGTGGCTAGGTGATACAGTGGATAGTGTATTGGGCTTGAAATTAGGAAGACTCATCCTTGTGAGTTCAAATATAGCCTCCGACACTTACTAGCTGGGTGAGGGAGAGTTGGTGCATGATTTTTACTTTGCAGATGATTGTACACTCAATGCAGTGTTTGAGGCTGAGTTGCAACAGGGTATGGATTGATTCTCTATTACTTGTACTAATTTTGACTTAACAATTAATACCAAGAAAACACAGATTCTTGACCAGTCAACATGACACCATCCATACACAGGACCATCAGTTATAGAAAATGGAGAGAATTTGAATACCATAGATAAGTTCACTTACTTTCCAAAGTTGTAGACAAGATGAGGAGGCTGATGCACGTGTTGCCAGAGCTAGCTTAGTGTTTGGGAGCCTCCGAAGGAAAGTGTGGGACAGAAAAGGTATGAAGATACATAACAAATTGAAGGTCTACAGAGCCATTGTGCTGATCTCATTGTTGTATACCTGTGAAACTTGGACAGTAGACAAGCACTATACCAGGAAATTGAATCACTCCAATTTGAATTGTTTGAGGAAGATTCTGAAGATCCCCTGGCAAGACAAGGTACCAGACACTGAGGTCCTTTCCTGAGCTAAACTAGCAACCATTGAAACTCTACTGCAGAGAGCACAACTCCAATGGGCTGGCCACATTGTTCAAATGCCAAACATGTTTGCCTAAAAGACTGTTTTGCAGAGAACTTACACAAGGTAAATACTCACATGATTGTCAGAAAAAGTGATACAAGGACACTATCAAAGTTACTCAGAAGAACTTTGGAATCAGTTTCATGAGTTGGAAGACACTGGCAAAGGACTGCCCTGCATGGTGTACCTGCATTAAAGTAGGCACCATGCCCTATGAATGAAGCAGAATTATAGTAGCTCAAAGGAAACATGAGATGCACAAATTTAGAGATATCTCCACTCCAAATGTTCACATGGACTCTTTGTGCCTGACCTGTGGAAGAGCCTTGCCAGCTCATATTGATTGGATTAGCCATAGTTGAACACATTGTATCTTGACTCCAACATAGTGATGTCACTTTGATCCTCTTTGAGAACCAAGGACAAAAACCATAACTAATTATGTGACCCTAGACAAGTCACTTAACCCTCTTTTCCTTAGTTCCTCATCTGGAAAATGAGAGAGAAGGAAATGGCAAACAACCTCAGTATTTTTGCCAAGAAAACACCAAATGGAATCAGACATAACTGAAATGACTGAACAATCAAAATAAAAGATATTAATTAACTTCATTTCTAAACTTTTTTGAATATTTCCCTCTTTCCCATGTAGACTATATTTCATTTAGATAACAAGGAAACAAATATAAACATTTTCCTGCCTCCTGTTCATTTTTGGCATAGTCCTTGATGGCTCTCAGGAACAAATACTATACTATAAGGTGAAGTTGAATATAAGCTTTAGAAAGAGCAAAAAAGAATTAGCTTCATAGACAAGATCCTCACACAAACTTTGAAATGTGGGGAAAAAATTTGTAACTTCACCTAAAGACCTTAAGCCTAATTCTATGTTTAAAACATCTCATGGAACCCTATGACTCTACTGGGTACAGTTTAAAGAAATTTGCCGTAGGGAGGCACTGTTGTTTCTAAAGCAAAGGAGAAAACATAATGGAAGCTATATGTGAAGAAGCAGTTTGAAGGGTGTGTTGTAGTGGATAGAGGTTAGAGGCAGAAAGAACATACAACAAGCTGCTGCAATAATTCGGAAGGTAAATGATGGGGGGCAGGGAGATGGAAATGACAGCTCTACCATTGTCTTCCTGGGCAATACTGGTCAATATACTCCCCAACCCTTCCATTGTTTAATTTGTGCATCCTTAACTCTTAAAGGCACCACAAATCCAGGATTGTACATGGTTGACTGGGGTTCTTTTCTCTCAGGGCCAGAAAAGTCTGTTATATTTTGCCACTAGGAGTTCTTTGGAATCCTGAAGGGAATGGAGAGTCTCTTTTCTCTGTCATTGACTTAAACCCTTAATAGTTATGTTATCCATGTTTTAGGGGCCCAGGTACTGGCTCCCCAGTTCAGTTAACCACCTAATATCAGATTAATTTTTTAAAGGTATGTATTTACTTCAAAGATAAAGGAAGAATCAGCATATACATATATCCATCCATTTTATTAGGGGCATAATTCCCCTCCTCCCTCCATACCACCTTGGTTTCCCAGGTTATTTCAGTTTCCTTTATAGCATCAGCTGCTCTATGTCTAAGTCCAAAGTTCAGGCAGAAATCATCCCCAGATCTTTGCTCCACAGTGCTGATTGCTCAGGTGGCCTGAATTTCCAAATCCCTATGACTTGCACTTCCAAACTAGATAAAAAAATCTACTCCTTGAACCTAGAACATAAAAAAAAGTAAGAAAAAGGTTGAAACAATAGATTCAGGTTCTCTGGGTCACATGACCTGAGAGGAGGTGGGGAAGGAGGTAGATTTCTCCCTTAATATATGTTCTAACCAGTTATGAGGGAAGGAAACACTTTCACCCTCAAACTTGAATGCAAGACAAGCCTTCCCTTCTAACTTCCTTTGCTTAGTTGGACCATTTTAAAAGTTTTAGCTGTCCACTGCAAAATTTTTACACTTGCTCCAGTCCTCCAGTCTTGGAAACAAGTTCCCTAGAATCTTCCATGTGGTTGATATCACCTTTGGTAGTTTACACATATGCCTAACTGCCATTACTGAGACAATGAAAAGAGCTGAAACTTCATATCTGTGTATGTGTGCATGTGCATGTGTATACATATGTATACCTATACACACAAAGATATATACATACATACATATATGAAATTTCACTCTTTGTATTTATGTGTATATATATATATAGAGATGAAATTTACATATATAAATAAAACATACGCATATACACATATATAAATATAGGTGTACACATATAGAGACAGAAAGAGAGACAGAGTAGCAAGGAGAGAGTGTTATTAATAATCAGACTTCAGGACGTATCATTTTAGTGCTTTTATTTTTAATGGTCTAACTAGAGTCATTCTAAAGTTTATAAAATACATATCTCAATATCTAATTAATTCCAAGTAGTATCAGCAGAAATTTATATTTGTTTAAACAGTTACTAACATACTTTAGATGTCTATCAATAGACCTTTTATCCTAGCTGTTTTATTTGCTTTGAGGATTTTAGATTATTTATTTTCTTTCTTGTTTAATAGCAGTTCAATTAAGATAAAGTTGGGCTGGGGAGGATAAAATACTGGGTTGTAATTTTGTTTTCCCTGCAAATGTATTGTGGATTCCCATTGAGTATAAAAGAAGCCATCATCTCATAACAAACAAAATGAAAACATTAGTTATAACAAAGGAAAAATTTTATTCTACTTTAAATGTGATTCAATCCAAATACCCCAGTAAGCAACTAGTCCAAATTGCTTCCCTGCAGAGTGATTATCATGCAAGTGAAAGACTCTATTTAAGGCACAGTGAAGTCGGACCTTACTTATGCCTCCAGAATGATTTCACCTGACATCTATCAACATTATCTGCATTCTTGCCAAAATACATGTCGGGGTGGGGGGGCATGGATCAAGGGCTAGAGTTTGAGAAGTGGAAGAGACTTTAGTAATCATGAGCAAGGAAATCCCCTTTATAACATAACAAACAAATGGTCCTCCAAACTCTAATTGAAGACCTCTAAGAAGAGAACTCATTCTACATTTGGGTAATTCTAATTCTTAGAAAGCTTCTCCTGACCTCAGGCTGAAATTGGCTTCTTCTTGCTTCCTATCCATGGGCCATGATTTTGCCGTCTGGGGTCAAAGAGAAGTAATCTAATTGCCCTTTCATATGATAGCCCTTCCGTGTGATATGTTTATGCACAAGTCTGTGGTCTATGGCAAAATTCAACTTTTAACATTTTTTTTGTGGGTGCAAATATTTGATAAACTAGCCAGAGGACAGTGATCACTCCAGAGCATCATTTGGTCATTATGAAAAAAATATATGTAAAGCATCATTTGAAACTCCTTTATTTTTTACCTGGTTCTAAGGCAGAGTCCTGCTTATGCAGAGCTCCAAGGTTATTAGACTTCAATTGACTTTAAAAATGGAGGACTTTCAAAAGGAAAACTGAGCGATGTCATTTGAAATGCCTAAATTATGAACCGAAATGGATTGAGTAAACAAGCAGTGCTTCAACGCATTAATGCCCTGATTACATTTAAGAGGCTATTTTTGCGTAAATATGCCCTTGAAAGCATTTGCAATTGCAATCAAATAGGTATCTGTGAAATCTTTAAAAATGATGTTGCAACTAAAGGAAACTTAGGGACATGTTTTGATTGCTACCAGTATGACAGCTGTGGATCAAAGTCAATTTATATCAGAGAAAGTAAAAATGCTCAATGATTCAGTGAGTTGAACTTAAAAATATGCCCCTAGAAGTCTATGAATATGATGCTATGCATGGATGACATCTTAGATTTCCACTTGGATGGTCACAAAGATTAATGACCAGTGTCATAGGCAAGGAAGAAAAATTGTACTGATTCTGGATAAGGGCATAGCACATCCTATGGTTTCCTTGAGAAACATTTAAGATTCCTCCCCCCTCTCCCTACTTTGGTTAAACTTATATCTTTCATTTCACCAGTTGATGAAGGATATCCTCTAGAATTGCAAAGCAGAGTACAATTTGTGAAGTAACCATGCGATAATGCAAGTTCCTCTTTGAGACTTTAGGGTGAATTCTCACATAAAATCTGAAAGCTATAAAGATCTTACATACCAAATGGTACTACTTTTCACAATCAATATTTAAATCAGAATATCTGGTCATTGGATTCAGATGTCTCTGGAGGTGAGGTGAGGCTGATGACCTTGCACAGCCCTCCCTCATTCAAAACAAAGTCAAATGCAAGTCATGTCATCTTTTCTCTGATGGCATGGTCTTCTTCGGCAACATAGGACGAATACAACAACAATTAAAATCAGAAAATATTTATTGAGTACCCAGTATGTGCCAGGCACATGGCATGCAGAGACAAAAAGCAATAGTACCTTCCCTCAAGAAGCTTACGTGCTATTGGGGGAACTTGGAAGTCTGTACTTTGGACAAGGCTGATTCATTGGCAGCAGAGCTAAAATCAAATGCTCAGGTGGACAGGTTCTCAGAGCAGTGTTCTTTTCACTGCATCATGTTTAAAATCCTTAACACTCCCACTCCCAGTTTACCAAAAGATCTCCTATTGGTGAGGTTTCCTAAAGAAGTGATTGTTGAAGAGAATGTCTGAAACTTCCCTTTCTGGAAGAACAAGATTACCTCCAAGTACTAGGGGGTTCTTGTACCAAAATCTACCTACCTTTATTAGCAGAAGAGAATTTAGGGGAAATACCAGAAGCTTATAGCAATAAATGCAAGGTACCTTTACCTATTCTTAGCCATGATTACTAGCACTTGGAGACTTGCTACAACCAGGCAGTAATTTTTATTTTTATATGTTGCACTACAACATTTGACTGCCATCTGTACCTTTTGCCCAACAGCCAACAATACCATGCCAGGTCCAAGCACAGTAAAGTGTCGCTGGCTGTGCTGATGTTAAAAATGATTTTATAGAAAATGGTATCCCAGTGGACATAAACTATTTCCTGATTTCCTTGTTGTACACCTGTAAATAGGAAGCTAAGGAGGCTTATTTCTATCTAATGAACTTTGTACCAAGGTAGGCCAGATGGCTGAAGCAAAGGCTGTTCCTATATCAAGAAAGGAACAGACTTTGAGATGGATTTGCTTTCTTCTTGAATCAAATTACTTCTGTGACTGCAGTAATTTTCATAGCCATATAACATACTGTGTAATAATACCACTGATCTCCTTAAAGGGACAGCTACCAGATGTTACTGAACATATTGAATTTTTTTCCTATTTTAAAAATTTCTGGTGAATTGAATTGGATGTCAAGTTAGAAGGAAAATATTTTCACTTTAAAAATGATTTGGAGTCAATTAAACAAGTATGTTAATTTGTGAATTCCCTTGGAAGCAGGGGTCATTTCTGATGTATCTGTGCCTTTTAGGCTGTTCAGAATAGTACTCTGTACAAAATAGAACTTGTTATCTTGCCCCTTTCTCACGCTCCAGACCCTCGCTCATTCTTAACCCTCTTTCCTTCTCTGCCCACCTGCCCTTTTGAGGTCACTTCTCTCCTACTTGCTCAGGTTGATATTTCCAAGTCATCCTCCCATCTTCTCTTTACCTTTCTACCCTTCATATCCAATCATCTGCCAAGTCTTGTCCATTCTGTTTGCATAATATTTCTTGTATCTCGTCTTCTCTCCACTTCCAGATCTTCCACTTTAATTCAGGTACATAACACTTTTTTCACTGGTTATTACAATAGCTGGTCTCCCTGCCTTATTTCTCTCTTCTCTAACCCAAACACTCCCTGCTGCCAGTGTGATTTTCCTAAAACACAGGTCTGACCGCATCATTATCCTGCTTAAGAAACTCCATCGACTTCCTACCAGTGCTGGGATGAAGTCTAAACTACTCGGTGTGGTAGTGAAATCCTTTTCCTATCGGGCATCAGCCTACCTTTCAGGATATATTACCTATTACTCTGTCTCATACAATGTACATTCTAGTCAGATGAGTCATGTTTGTTCAACGTGATAATCCTCTTTATCTCCCATCTCTCTACTTCTCCGCAGGTGATGTTCCATGCCTAGAATGTACTTCCACCTTAGAAGCCAAAGTTTCCTTCAAAGCTTAGGTCAAGTTCTATTTTCTACATAAGCTTATTCTTAATTCTCAGGTGCTAGTGCCCTTCCCATTGGAAATTATTACTTTTCAGTGTAATATCATTTGTCCATAATTGAAATTAAGGTCCTTTTTGGCAGGGACTGCTTTTTTCCCCCTTTATCTCTCCAGTGCCTGGAACATAGCAGGTGCTTCATAAATTCCTGTTGAAGATTGAATGTATGATACATGATTAAAAATCATAGATTTAGTCCCACAAAATTTAATCATTTGAAAATCTCAGTGACTAATCCCCACTGTACAAGAATCCCTTCTATGTCCTTTCATAGTCTTTCCTTGAAGACTGCTAGTAAGGGGGACTCCATTATCTCCAAGAGCAGCCCTGTCCATGTTTGGTAGCCTCTGTTTGTTAGGAAATTTTCTTTATATTGAACTGAAATCAGCAGCTATACCACTTCTACCTACTGTTTATATTTCTACCCTGTGGGGCCAAATAGAATAAATGCCATTTCTTTTTAAAGTATCAGTCCTTTAAGTATATGAAGACAGTCCTTAGGGCCCCTCTAAATTTTCTCCTCTCTAGGCTCAATAACCCCAGGTCCTTCAAATAATTGCATGTTGTTAAGACCATTCACCATCCTGGTTACCCTTTTTCCATCATGCTGGTCCCCTTCCTATAGATGCTGTCCAAGTCATGACAGCACAAAGAGTCCTTTGTTTTACAGCCTTTTAATGAAACATTTTAATTGGAAAATTCTTAGGTCCACAATCATCCTTCATCACAAAGACATCGAGGAATTATTACTATATGCCCTGTTTCTGGCCCCTGTACGTGTTTGCTTCAAGCCCGTACTGTCTGTGACCTTTCAAATCTCTGTCTTCACTTAAAAATATTTCTCTTCCTGAAGCTTATGCTTTGGCATAGCTAATGAAAAATTTAAGCCCATGGGAATAGACAGGCATTTGAGTGACTTGGATATGATAAAAAATTACAAAATGAAGACAGATAAAGTTCTCTTCAAGAATATCTAATTCCAGGCAAATAATGGTTAGATAGGAATGGATGGTTCACAATGGATGGTGAGCCCAGGTATATCATACTTAGAAATGCTCATTTAGAAGGTCAGATATCACTTTAAGAGAAGGACACAGACTATAAGTAGCACATGAGGCACTATATTAGCACTATTAAAATGATTATTATCTTTAAACAGAATTAAGAACTGCTTGTGTTTGTTTAAATTCTCAGAGCCAGGGTTATAGACACAATTACAGTCATGGGAGATACTATGACTTTCAAAAAATTATTTACTTCTCAGACAGCTTTCTAAGACAATATCACCTGATAATGAAATTTCAACCCTAATCTTAAGATAGGAATAATTTTTTTGCCCTTAAGTCAGAGTGCTACTTATTGAAGAACCTTGGGAGTAGATAAAGAGCACTGGCTTTGGAATCAGAAGACCTTGGTTCAAACACCAATCCTCCATTGGTTGAGTGTGGGACTCTGGAGAGGTTGCTTCTCTTCTCCTCAACTCACTTCTTTCATCTCTAAAATGAAAGGTTGAAGCATAAGAACTCTTCCAAGTCTAAATCCCATGAGTGCTTTCACTGCCTACTTCATAAGATTCTTATTAGGATTAAATAAGACAAATTTTAAAAATTCTTTTAAAAAGTAAGACATTGTATTAATATGAATTTTTGTTATCATCAGGAATATTAGATGAGGACTTTGAAACCAGAGACTGACATAATTTTGGAAATTCAAAAATGGATTGTTGGGGACAAGTTCTTCTTGTCCTACACCAACAATAACACATTTCTATAGTGTTTTAGGGTTTAAAAAGTGTTTTCTTGTCATTAGCCCGTAAGGTAGGCAATTCATACATTATTATGGTACTTAATTTATTTTTTATTTTTTTATATTTTTTTAATATAAATTTATTTATTTAACTTTTTACATTCATTTTCACAAAATTTTGGGTTCCAAAATTTTCTCTCCATTTGT
>JAQQSK010010144.1:0-12798 GCA_028658325.1 Potorous gilbertii | reverse complement strand
CAAATGGGGAGAAAATTTTGGAACCCAAAATCTTGTGAAAATGAATGTAAAAAGTTAAATAAATTTATTTAAAATAAAAAAAAATAAAACTGGGATTAATGATTCTTCCGAATTTGGCAATTCAACCAGTTCCAAATCCTCCTGATCATGACTGTTATCTAAATCATATTTGCCCATCTTATCATTAAGAACAGGACAAGAGATTTTATCAAATGTTTTGTTGAAATCTGGCTAAAATCTATGCCATTCCTCTGATCCAGAAGTTTAATATCTTTGTCCAAAAACTAAATAATGTTAATCTGGCATGACTGACTCTAGCAATGCTTTGCTGGCTTTTTGCAAATATTGCTTATTTTTTCCAGATGTTGACTAGCAATATATTTAATTACATGTTCTAGAATTTTGCTGGTAATCAAAGTCAATCTCATTTGTTTGCAGTTTTCAGTTTATATTGTCTTCTATTTTTTTGAAATTTTAACTTTTACACTTCTTGTCCAGGCTTTGTCATGCTTCTTCACTATCTTTAAATATCATTTATGTTAATTCAGCAATTACATTTATCAATTTTTTTAGCACCTGGCAATATGATTTTTCTGGGCCAGATTGCTTTAATTAGTCAAGCGTATATAAATACTTTTCTTCCTATCTTCTTACTCATCTTGGATAGCAATGGCCTATTGGCCATTTTGTTATTGTACTATCCTTTCCAGTTCAAGGGCCATTATCCTTGGCAATGAAAATAAAAACAAAATAAGAATTAGGCCACTCCAAATGGTCTGTTTTCAGTTGTCATCTACAATCTCTCTCTTCCTTGCTCCTTTCCTTTCCACATACATACACATGTACGCTTACACATATATGTATATACACACACAAATATATGTGTACATACACATGCACACACATATACACACAAATATATCTGTGTATGTGCATATAAGTGTGTGTATTATATTCTTATTCTTAGCTTTACCTGGCAGCTGCAGCTCAGTTAGCTTTAGATAAACGTTGGACTATATCGTTTCTGCAATCTGTTCCAACTCTTGACAGTCTGTGATTCTGAGACTTTAATATTTACTTAAAGAATATAACTCATAATTAGCAGTAATAATACATTATTAAATAAGTTTTGCTAGAGTTGTATAGATAATTCCTGCTCTTTAGGAACTTACAAACTGATTGTATATAGGTTGTTGTTGTTTCTCCTTCCTTCTGGAAAAGGATCATCAGGAAGTTGATGTTATGACATGCCAATGAATTGGATTTAAGTGAGGGAGGGCTATGCAAAGTCATCAGCCTCACCTTCTCCTCCAGAGCCATCTGGTCCAGTGGTGAGATATAGATCAGGAGGGCTAGATATGACCCTAGATGTAATGGAAGACTTTGGACTCAATCAAACTGAGACATATTTATACATACATGTATGTATGTGTTTATGTGTATATATATCTATATAACATGTATGTGTATATATGTAGGGAAAAGATGAAGAAAGATGAAATTTAGAGGAATGTGTATGTGTGCACACACAGGCACAAATACATATGTGTGTTTGTGTGTGTGTATGTGTCCAAGAATAAAAGCTGTGCTATATTGGAAGGAGTATTGGACTGGAAGGTAGGAAGCCTGTGTTCTAATACTAATCATTAACTAATTTTCTTTGTGATCTTAGATAAGTCATTTCTTTCTTCTGGTCTTCAGATTCCTCCTTTATAAATCAGAGTACCACGTTAGATCAATGAATCAATCAGCAATCACCTGTTAATCGACTATGAACAAGACACTGTGCTGGGTGTAGGGATTACAACAGTAAAGATGAAATATTATTTTACCTAAAGAAGTTTATATTCCAAGACTTTATGTACAATTTTCCTAATGTCACACATATATTGCCAAACTAACATTCAAACACAAATCTTTTTCAAGTCTGGGATAGCATGCTATCTTTTTTTTTCTTTTTCCCCACAGTCTGGTAGAAGAGAAACACTGACACTGATAAGCAAAGAGATTATGGTAGAGATACGGGTGGAGATTCCTTTCCAAAAGGAGCTTATTTTGAATAATCTCATTTCATAGGAGTCATTGCCTTGGTCTAATTTTTTGTCCGTCAAAACTAAGGAACATATTGCGATTTTCTGATACAAGTTACATTTTTTAGGAGATTTTGCAATGTTTTACTAAATTGTAAATTATTCCATTGTAATTGCCACTTGGTTGATTTCTATACACAGCATATCACTGTGAATACACTGAACATCAAGCAAGTTTTTGTTTTGTTTTGGTTTTTTTGGCTACTGATCTTGCTAGACCCTGAATCCTTTGAGTACCAGTAATTTTAGAATCTCCTAGGCAATGGTTTTTAACACTTTTTGAGTATCATGGACTCTTTTGGTGGATTGATGAAGCCTATGGAACCCTTCTGAGAATGTTGTTTTTAAAGACTTAAAATAAAATATGAAATTATAAAATTAGAATTACAAAGAAACTAATTCTATTGAAATGAAATAAAATAAAGTTAGTGGAGATCAGGTTAAGAACTCTGTCTGTGTAGTGACCACTAGGGTACTTCTTCAAGATCCAGTAAAGATAAAATTTTACTTAATAGATGAAATTAATGGGGACCATGAGGTACACAGTCTATCAGAAAAAAAATCCTAACTGGGCACAAACTTTGAAATCTATAAAAACATGACTCCTTTACAATGTGAAAAAAAAGAATTCTTAATAATAGTCCTTAAGATGTAAGATACTGCTTCTGAGTGAAGCATGGAGATGGATATTTTTCTCAAGGCCAGTTGGGTCTACTTTGATGTGAAATCATGCATACTTCCCAAATCTTGTCAGAGAAAGAGAAAAGGAGAGAAGTGGAGATACCAGAAACACTTGCTTCTTTTTACAACAAAAGAGAAGTTTGCTCTCTACTTCAACCAATAATCGAGGAGCCTGGGTGGTCCCTACTTCTTGTCCTTCAGAAAAGAAGCAGATCAGGACAGAAAGGTAGAACAAAGAGATTTTTGGTTTTTGTTATGAAAGAAAAATGCAAGAAAAGATAACTCTAGCAGGCATGTGTCCTCAGGCTCTTCTTATTACATCAAGGCAGGCCATATTCTCATGGAATCTTTCTGCCCTCTCCCCCAACACTGCCCCTTGCCCCTGTACCTTGTGTGAATCTATAGAATAAATACATATATAATTTGTATGTTTTCATATCTGTATGTATTTATATGTGTGTATATGTATGTGTGTATTTATGTGTGTGTATTTATAGGTGTATATATGCACATATGTGTGTATTTATATGGATATATTTATGTATATGTGCCTGTGTGTATATATGTAACATATATCACATTGAATTTTCCATCCCAAAGGTCTTATAGAATGAATGAGCTAACACTACATTCAAGGTGTCTTGGGAAGGCAAGTTTCAACAGAAGGAGATGTTTAGTCTTCTCAATGACTCAGTTTGGAAGCACACCATACCCTAAGATAAAAATGTACAGAAAGGAGTTAACCAGCAGCAAATTGGCAAAGAAATGGTCTCAAAACCATTGATTTCCATTTCTCCATTGCTCCAATGGATCAATTTCCATTTGCTTTGCTCCAGTTTCCATTGCTCCAATCTGAGGCCAATGTGTCAGAGCCAATACTCGAGAGAAATGTTTTAGTCCCAGATCCAATCCCAAGTAACTAATATGCTTTGATGTCTTTGGTACACATTCTGCCACCCAGTGTTCCATCTGGGTCCCTTCTGGCCCAATTTCCATTTGGAAAAGGATTCACATTTTCAACTTCTCTTCTGCCCTTCTTTGGGTTGTATAAGGGTTTTTAACCACTCAAAATCAAAAGGATTCAAATAAAGATTTAAAATCAGAAAGGAAAAATAAAAGAAAACTATCAAGTTACAAGGGAAAGAAGAAGAAAGAAGAAGGAAAAAAGGAAGGAGGGAGAGAGAGAGGGAAGAGGAGGAGGGAGGAGGAGAAGAAGAAGGAGAGGAGAAGAAGAAGGAGAGGAGGAGCAGGAGGAGGAGGAGAAGAAGAAGAAGAAAAAGAAGAAGAAGAAGAAGAAGCTGTTCCTGCTCTCTAAAGAAACACTAGTGGAGATAAAACAAGTCTTTTTGAGCTGTTTTCATGTTTCAGTGAAATTATCCATTTTAAAGACTGTAGGCTCTTTGAGTGCAGAAATTGTATTGCTGTTCCATATTTGTATTCTCTGCATTTCAGAACCATCTCCAGTTTTCCTGATCCATATATTTCCACTGGATCAGATGGCTGCAGCTTAGGAAGTGAGGCTGGTGACCTTGCAGAGCCCTCCCTCACTCAAAACAAGGTCAAGTCCAAGTCATGTCATCATTTCTCTCATATCATAGTCCTCTTCAAAATGAAGGACAAACACAACAAATACAATTCACTTACAGGTCATGGCATCACCTTCCTGATGTCATGGTCCTCTTAGACAACAAAGAATAAACAACATCCCCATCATTTAGTGAAGTGTCTAAAACATAGTAGGTGCTTAATAAATGTTTACTGACTATTACCTATTGAATATTGAGATACTGAGGGATACCAGGACATATCAGGTGAGGATATAGAACCCCACGGCAAATGGGTAGGAGTAATTCTTTAGGAGAAGGGTAATTCCTTAGGTAAAAACAGCTTAGGTGAAGCCTTGCCTAAAGGCAGGAGTTGGGGATGAGGAATGGGGAGAGCTTTATGGCCTGGCAAGATCTCTTCTTATTTTGTAAGGATGACAAAAACTATTGCTAAAAATAATGACAAAACAAAAATAATGTGGGTGATAAACACGCAACAGGTTGCTGGAATCTTGGTCATTGTTTCTGAGGGCTTTGGCATCAGTTTTCTTTTCATGTACAATATGAAGGAAAAGCAGACTGGACCATTACTTGAATGAAGTTATCAGCATTTTTCATTCTAGGATATCAGGGCAATACAACTTAAATCATGAGTTTTCATGGTAATTAAGGTATTGAGGTTTTTTTTTGTTTTTATTTTGTTTCATTTCCACTAAAGTTAAAGCAGATGAGATAGAAAAACTTTTTCAAATGTACAAGATGATGAGCCCCGTTGATAGCTCACCTTTCAATGGTTGTTTCTTAGGCTAATAAAACTTTTTTATTCACAAGAACCCTGAACAGGAGGTTGTTGCATCATTTTACAGTCATGTTCAACTCTGTGATCCTATTTGGAGTTTTCTCAGAAAAGATACTGGAATGGTTTGCTATTTCCTTCTGCAGCTCATTTTATAAAAGAAAAATTTGTGGCAAATAGGGTTAAATGACTAGATCAGAGTCACACAGCTAGAAAATATTTGAGGCTGGATTTGAACTCATGAAGGCCTTTCTGATTCCATGCCTAGCACTCTACCCACTGACCACCTGAGAGGTAGCTAGGAGAAATATTATCCTTCAAGTTCATGAAATTGATAAATATTAGTCCTGGAATTTGAAGTCAAGTTATACCTGACTTCAACTTCAGTGATCTTTCCACTGTACAACACAACCTTTCCATTAACAAATAAGTAAATAAAAGAAAAAAAACACTTTAAAAATAGGGAAACTTATAGAGATGCCAGTGCTTCAGAGCACCTTAGGTAGATCAGAGACTGATTTCTCAGATTCCTTTCTCATCCAATCTTTTCAGATCCTGATGCTAAATAATGAATCTGAAGCTTCCTGCTGCCTTCCTGCAGTGTGGTTTAAATTAGATATAGTCTCTCTTGGGGACTATTTAAACAAGTCCTAATGGCTGTATAAAAAATATTGAAATAAGCCTAAATGAGATTTTTTTATTTAAATATACATAACTGTATATGTTCTGGTTTCATTTCATAGGAATCGAAAAGGAAGGTACCAACGTCAATGCTAATGCCTCTCTCTTGCTTCTTGCTGTTCTATGTGAATGCCAATATTTCTGGGATGTTGCAAGATGGATATTTATAATTACTGCAGATTTCATTAGCTAAAAGGCCTGCATTAGAAAGTAAAAATTAGATTTTAATGAACAATCCTTTGGAAGGATTTTATGAATTGGTATCTAGAGGATATCATCATGACTTAGAAATGAGGCAGATTAGATGAGTCTAGGAAAAGATGGCAAGAATGAAAATTAAATAACTTCAAACATAGCAAATAATAATAAAGATGACTACAAATAAAAAGCAGAAATAATTGGGACTGTTCAAAAATGTATTCTGTGTTTTCACATTTCACAATGGATGGGGGAAAATCTGACTGACAATTTTTGTACTTGTGGTGTAACACATCACATTAAGTTCCTTGGCAGCAAATAAATAGATGCACAGGGCCTGGGACTGAAATTGGATGGCCACCCACCAAGTCATGTTCCAGGACTCACCCCTTTTCAAACTCCAGCAGTCTCAGAGTCTCATGGGCCGTAGCTAATGATCAAGACAAACCGTAGAGTGAATTTTCTATTGTGTCCAACCAAGGGCTTGGATGAAAATACCATGGTGCCTGGAATAGGACAGGCAAACAGAAAAGTCCAAAGATATATGGGGGAGGAGGGTAGTTACTCACTCTTCCTACACTCCACCCAGCTGATCTCTGTTGGAGTGAATTGTTTTTCTGATTCAGTCTTTTTTGCTCTTACGGAGAGCTGTGTGTAAAATGCAGATGGTGGCTCGGGCCATTTCAACACTTAAACGAACTTAGAAATCACACTAGCATTCAAAAACACCACTAGCTTCTTTATTCTCATCATTAACCAGGCATATTTCATTCCGGAGGCCTAAATTAGGAAGGAGCCTTGAAATTACTGAGATCAATTAAGTTCATTCTACTTTGTATAAATTATAGAACTGCTTTTGTTACTCCTGTAGGGAAACATAAATAATAAAAACCAGGCAAAACTCACCAAGCCCTCAGTTTACATACCCAGCTTTCTACCGGCTGCTTTGTATCCTGATGGAAATGTGATCTCCTTTTCTTGGCAACTACAGACAAGATATGATTTTAGCTACTAAAACTATAACATTCATCTGGTCTAGGGAAAGGGACTCAACACTTAGGATCCTCTCATGCTGGCAAATTGTCAAGTTCATAATGTGTAGAAAGGGCCAGGTTAGTTTAAGGTAGAATTGTGGTATTGCTACTTACCTGTGGAACATGAGGACAGAGTTTTCCTCCTCTGGCTCTGGGCCTCAGTTTCCCTTTCTGTAAAATGAGTGGGGAGGACAAAGTAATTTATATAATCCCTTGCAATTCTATATCCTATGGCCTAAACCAGTCAGTGGCATAGCTGAGACCAGTTGTGAACTACCTTCAAAGTGTTTCTTCTGGAAAGAGTTGTCAACTTTGTAGGTAGCTGATTTAATGAAATTGGTGACATTTGAGCATGGGTTCATTCATTATTGGCGGTGTCAGAGTCATATCAGTTAGTACAGAAAAGCCTTCAGAGCCTGGCATGGTAGATACTCCATAATCTGGCCCCATCTGAATATCTACTACATATCAGTATGAATCCTACAGTCTAACCAAAATGAACTATTTGGCCACTAACCAGCTGTGTGATCCCAGGTCAGTCAGACTCCTAGGTCTCTCATCCATAAAATAGGCGGGGGTAGAAGCAAGAGATAGCCCTAATTATACTTCCTATCTCTTAGGCAAGGAAAGTATTTTGAAAGCCTAAAATTATATATGCTCCTTTTACCATCTAATTTACTACTCAATTTTACTACCTTACTCCTCATTTACCATGTACCCTTGCTCACCGTTTCTGCCTATTAAAAACCTATGTATCCTTCAAGACTCAGGTCAACTGCAAGTCTTCTTGATCTGCTTTGGGAGACAATGTGGTACAGTGGATAGAATGTTGGATATAAAGGTGGAGGACTGGATTCCAATCTCAATTATCATACTTGTTACCTTGGGGAAATCTTTTAACCTCTGTAGGCTTCAGATTCCTCATTGTAAAATCTGTATGTTTATACTTACTGACCTCTAAGTTCCTATGTAGCTTTAAATCTATGACTCCTCAACAGGAGAGCTACCTGGAGCACTTTCAATCAATTAGAAACCACTGATCAAGCACCAACTCAGTGTCAAGTAATGTTCTAGGCCCTGAGGATACACAAAAAGGAAATTAAAAATCCCTTCACTGAGAAGGTTTACATTCTCTCAGGAAAAGTCATCATATATGTAAATAAGCATATATACAACAAATACAAAGTTATTCAGAGCAGAAGGCACTGGTGGCTGGGAATGTTACGTAGAAAGTAGCACTTAAACTCAACTTTCCAGGAAACTAAAGAATCTAAGTCGAGACAGGTGAGAAGGAGTGCAATTCAACTACTTTGTATTTATTTTATCATGTTTTTCATAATCTGC
Source organism: Potorous gilbertii (assembly GCA_028658325.1). Lineage (NCBI taxonomy): Eukaryota > Metazoa > Chordata > Mammalia > Diprotodontia > Potoroidae > Potorous > Potorous gilbertii. The sequence goes on along the minus strand of JAQQSK010010144.1, from coordinate 4,430 downwards.
ATTTTATCATGGGCTTTTTTTGCGCATGTGATGAAATGAATTAATATCTTTACTCATTGCCTTCACTTATTGTCTTACCTCTCTCTTGTTGACCTTTTGAAATATGGCTTCTCTACTCATCATTCAAGTGAAACTACTCTCTCTGAAATTACCATCAATTATTTAATTGCAAAATCTGATGCCCTTATATCTAAACAAATCACTTGTATTTCATGCTATTGTTCCCCCTTTTTTCTTGGGTATGCTTTCCTCTCTGGCTTTTTTGGGGGGGGCCGGGTGGGTATGATTCTCTCCTGCTTCTCTTCGTACCTTGATAGTCACTTCTCAGTCTCCTTTGCTTCGTAAAATCTAGATCAAGTAACCCTTAGGATTCTGTACCAGACCCTTCTCTCTCTCCCTCCCTCCTTTTTTCTCCCTCCCTCTCTCTCTCTCTACTTTTTAGTTTATGGAATAAAACAAGCATTTCTATATCCGCATAATAATAAAGATGTTTGCATATAAGTCTCTCTTGTCTCTGCACTCTCAGTGACTTTGTCATCCTTTACAATTTCATCAGCTCTGTGTACATGACTCCCAGATCTGTCCCAGATCTCCAGCATCACACTTCAACTTCAGTCCCACATCACTAGTTGTCAATTGGACATATTAAATTGGATGTTCCAGTGACATCTCTAACTCGATATGTCCAAAATTGAACTCATTACTTGTCTCTCAAACCCTACATCCACTCCTTTTCCAAACTTTTCTATTTCTGTCAAAGGTAACTTCATTCCCCATTCTTCCAGTCTCTGCAACCCCACATCATCCATGATTTCACTCTCTATCAACCTATATACACAATCATTTGCTAAGTCTTACCATTTCTGCCTTCACAGCCTTTTTTGTGTTTAACCTTTTCTCTCTACTGAGACAGTGATCTCTCTGATTTAGACCCTCGTCATCTCTCACCATTTTGATGACCTCATAGTTGGTTTCTCTGCCTAAAATTTCTCTCCACTACAATCTATCCTCTATAATGTTTCAAAAATGATTTTCCTTAAATGACAGTATGACTCTATCACTCCTGTGCTTAATGAAATTAAGTGCCTTTGTACTGCTTTTTAGGAAAAATATAAAAAGCTTTTTAGTTTTGTAAAACCTTCAAAACTGGCCCCAACATATCTTTATAGATTCATTGTACGTTACCCCCATTTCTACTTTATCTGAAAGTCAAGTTTATTTCTTTGTTTCTCTTACAACATTCCACAATGTTCTTACTATCCCCATGCCTCATACACATACCTTACTCAACTTTTCCTTAGAAATCCCTCTTCCTTAAAGATGCAACTCAAGCACTACTTTCTACATTTCCACATGTAGCTGACCCAACCAATTGCTAGTATCATCCTTCTAAAACTACCATGCATTTAATCTCTTTGTATGTATATGTATTTTAAATATTTCTTTTCTGTATATACCTATATGCAGTTGTTTTCCCCAAAGAGGGTGAACTTTTTTTTTGTTTAAACAAATTGCATATATATAAAAAATTTGTTTATGCCAAGTACTATCACAGTTCTTGGCATATAATAGGTGTTTAACAAAAGTTTATTGATTGATTCAGATGACAATTCCTTAGGCCTTAGAATTTTATTTAAAATAGCTGTATGTCTATGTAAAACAAAGGAGTGGGGTTTGGAAACCTGCACCTTTCTCTGACAACTGGAGATATGGTGAGATGAACCCAGGACAGAAAAAGGAGTGATTATGAATGCCAAGGAGAAGGGAAGGTCTTGGACAACTAGGGGATAGGAAGTGGCTACCCAAGACTGGAATCTATTGTCTCTGGGACCAGACTGATTATTTGGGAGAAGGGACACCACAACACATCAAAAATTCATTCTGTGCTTTTCCATTCTAAATGTTACCTAGGAACTCTCAGGGGAGAAGACATCAATGATTAATCACACATCAACCATCCAACATTCCACTTTCCTTCTCACTGAGAGGAGAAAATGAGTCTTTAAAGAACTGATTTTCCATTTGATGGTGTTCAACCCTTGTGTGGAAAATTGAGAAGTATAAATTTTGAAAACATAGCAATCCCTCTCTAATGAGGCAGAGAAATTATGCATTTGGATGAAATACCCATTCTGAACAGGAAATTTTAGAGAGAGGAAAAGGAGAAAACAATGGCATGCAAAGCTAAACATTTCTTCTTCATTGTAATTAGTCCAATATTATATGCATGGGATGATGCCCACATGTATAATCATGCCTACCATCACCATTTCATTACATGGGGCTAGCTTCTGGAATGAGCTTCTCTAAAAAAGGGCAATTGGCGCAATGGACTGTTTGAGACTGACTGGGATGTTGGGGCATTTCTGGACATTCAGTTCCACAGTGCTAAGCTTCCTGACAGACCTGAGAAGACCCAAGGATAGTCAACAAGACAGAAATAAATAATCAAGAAAGAAGATCCCAATTCAGGCTCCAGTTCAAGTGGAAGGAGATAGGCTGGAATGCTTTGCAAAGCCATGTTTGCAGTCTATCTCCTGTAAGGTAAGAAGGCCAACCAGAAATTAGAGCAATGTATTAACTTCCTATTGCCATGTTAATTATCATGCTGTTCTGATACCCAGTTACCAAATTATATTTATGCAGGATTAATTAGTAACATTCCTCCAGAAAGCAAATAGTCAGTGTAAATGAGGTAGATTAGCACAGAGCTATGACAGTTTAGGAGGAAGACCATTTGGAGGATCAGTTAGACACTCTAAATTAGCAAACTCTTTGTAGATTTTTTTTAATCCTGCAGAAGGTGGGGGGGGGGCGGAAACTAGTCCTAATGGATTCTACAGCATTTAAGTGTTTAAGGGAATCATCACGTTTACTTAGGAAGAAATACAGTTCTGCCTTCCTTAAAGGAAAGGAAAGGAAAAACCACTGCCATCACCACCCAACCAAAAAAAACCTCAAGCATTAAAACAAACAAAAATTGTGCATTTTTTCTCCAATCAATGGGTTCTCAGAAAAGAGAATTCTATGGAGAAACAGAACAGAAAGAAAATGAGAGATCCTTTATGGTCAATTTTAATCTCCAAGGCTGAAAATCATAAAAGGGAGTGATCAAGTCATCCAGGTTGTCAGTTCTCAAATTCTCTCCATATTAGTTTCATAGCATTACCCCTTCATGATGTCACAATCGTCTTCCAGAATGTAAGATAAACAATAGCAGCAGCCAGAGCATATGCACTCTATGTTCCACCCAAACTGACCTAATGGCTTCCCTATATTCCATCTTTTGCCCCAACTCTCCGCCATCCTGGAATTCTCTCCTTCCATTCTTGCATCTTGGAATCCCTATCTCCCTTCAAGGCTAGACTGAAATGCCGTACCTCCTACTTGAGACCTTTCTAAAATTCCCCGCCCCAAAAGGAGTGCCCATCCCCAAAATAATTAGTATTTATTTTGTATTTGTTTTTTCATCAATAATCTTTTCTCTCCCTCCAGAAGAAGGAAAGCTTGTTGAGGGCAGAGCCTTATTTCCCCTCTATTGTCAAGCTCTTAGTTCCTAGCATGGTGCCTCTGGTATATAGGAGTTACTTAATGCTTATTTAATGCTTGCTGAACTGAATTACAAACCTTTATCCATATTTTATTCAGATTTCTCTGCTCAGTTTATAGTGATAATAGTCAACTCTCCCCACAGTGTGAAACTCACAATTTACTGTAAATAAGAAATAAGAGATTCCAACTTTTTTTCAAAATTAAACTGATGCTTTGCTGTTTTTGTTATCTCTATGTGCAAATTAATCTGTCATTAGCATAACACCCTCCCCCTTGAACATGTCAACACATCACTCTGGCTTTCTGTCTAATGCAGGTCATCAATCATCTTTTCATGAGCAAACACTTGCATACTGAGGGAAGGCACCATTCTAATGTATTCAAGCTATTATCGTTCCTTGGAATAAGTCCAGGTCCTCAATAAGTCAGTGATTGGAAATGCACAAAGTATTTTAATATCCTAATTATTTTGATTTAACTTCCTCTAATAGTTTAAATTGATACTGAATTTATTTAGAAGCCATTAGAGGGCTCCCCCCCAAACTGATCATAAACACAGACTGAACTTAATCTCAAGACAAAATTAATTATTCATGCCTCAAATTGCCAGTACAGGTTTCAAAAAAAAAAAGAAAAAGAAAAAACTGCCGCCCCTTTTTACGTTCAGGCTTTTATTTTAATTCTCATTCCATTTTGGGAAAGTAATTACTATGGCAAAGTATATGTCATTCTGAAGATCAGGAAGGCCTTTTACTTTACTGTTCTGAACAGAAAGCAAGTGCTCAGAGAGAGGAGAGCTAACAGGCACAATGCCATCAGACACCTATGACTGGTGCAGCCAGTGAGGCATAGAAGAAAGACAGCAGGATTTGAAGTCA
>JAQQSK010010143.1:0-12799 GCA_028658325.1 Potorous gilbertii | reverse complement strand
CAGCCACTCCCCAAACTGATGGGCATTTTGTCTTTAATTTTTTTCTGTTTCACATAGCCAAGAATGTGTGGGGTTTCCAATGCAACAGTGAAAATGATAATAAGTAATAAATCATGCAAATGCTTTTAGTCTTGAAAGTTAAACACACAGATGTTGAGGATTGACTGCATATATATTTTTTAAAATGGGCAGTATGAAATGGAGAGTCATGGTCTTATAGACAATTATTTTATGTTCTGCTATATACATATATATGTATATATATATACATATATACGTATATATATATACGTATATATGTATATATATATATACATATATACGTATATATATATATATGTATATATATATATATATACATATATATATGGAAATGCTCTTTTTTGATGTTTAAATTCAAAATAGAATAATAAAGTCACCTAGTAGATATAATTAGCTTAAACAAAATAGTAATTATTAGTCATAGTAATAGAGATAGTAAGAGTACTAGGAACCTAGTGTTCCCCCATAAATCTGGGGTTCTTCTACTTTAACTAAACACAGCATCAGTGGGAAGAGCGGGTATGTGCTTAGAGCTACTCTAACATGGTTAAAATGCATCACACCTTTAAGGCTGTAGGGTTTTGATGTCCTTCATCTTATGATGTATTTAGGTCGTTCCTTTTGTTACAGCATCTTTGCCAGGCAGGTTTTTCAGTTGGGCTCCCTGGCCTTGCATCTTTCTGTATCTAGGGTAGACTCTCTTCTCTACTTCCAGAGGTCATACTCCCTTGACTCACTACTTTGAGAGTGTGACTTATTTTGAACTGGGTCACTAGAGGCATGACCAGTTTTTAGTCAACTAGTAGCTAGCTTTTCACTCATTCTATTATGGAAAACTTCACTTTTTATAAAGGGGTAACAAAGTGGAAACCATTCTTTACAGCTCTTTAATACCCCCTTGTCTCCATTCCCTGCCCCTTATTTGGTGTGATTTTATCATCTGTACCTGGGGAAATCAATTAATCAGATGTGTACTAATCAGTTCCCCATTACATTTCATTAAGGGTATATTTGATTAACCAAGAGCAACATTAATTATAAATTGGTCAATTGGATGAATTGCTTGAATATTTTAATTTTTATTGGATCTCAGAGGTCCATATGGTATATAGTTTTGAAGAAAAATCCAGACAGAATGAAAATATAAAACTATTCCTTTTTGGATTTTATTTATTCAGAGATTTGGATTGGGAGGCTCACCTGCCTCTTATATTGGATGCTGCCATGTACTGAGCAAAGAGCTGGAGATGATTTCTCAGAACCAAAAACTCAATGATGCACTTGTGAAAGGTTTTTGCATTTGCTCATGTTCTCTGTGTTTTGATACACAGAGCAAGAAATGTTGATGAGACATGAGGCGGAACAGCTTGTTCTTCCCCAGCTATTTTGACTTTGCGATGCTGGCAGTGGTAAAAAAAAAAAAAAAAAAAAAAAAGAAGTTTGCTATGCTAACCAAGCAAACACATGGTGCTTGGAATATGGGTTGGGAACAGCTAGGCTATTCTCAGTACCAAGAACTCTTATGCTTTGGGTACTTTTTTTTTGGTTTACAAGTGTACAATACTTAAAGTTCCCAAATTTTCGGGAATTTTTTTCACAAAGGAACAAAAGACTCATGTTTCATATGCAAGCAGAATGTTTGAATTCATTCTTGTCTGTTCTGTTTAAGGATAAAATCCTAAAACCTAGCATGCCTCCAAATGTCCAGGATAGGATTCTTCTAGTTGTTATGGTTATGAGAACAAGGAATAGTAGTCCTGCTTTGGGACATTACAAAAGTGTTTTGTATCATAGAATAAAAATCAGCAGTTCCTTATTGAATGTTAGGATTAGTAGCTCAGAAATAAATCAAGAAGATAATTAATAGACTGAATATAAGATTTAAAGCCTAGCTGAGTGGTCTTTAAAGAGATTGAAGATTATACTAAAATCTGGTAAATATTACTTGAGCTTCTTCTTGAGGGATTTTTAAAAATTATCCATCAGTCAGGTTTGCAATGTCAGAGTCTTCTGCTCCTCACTCTTACTCATCTAGGATTTCCAAGCAGGTGCCAAATCTTGCTGTTTCTATCTCCACATCTTTCCCATATATCTTCTCTTTACCTATACAGTTACCAACCTAATTAAATCCTTTTTCACCTCTCCCTTGAACTATAGCAAGTGGCTCATCCTGCCAGCCTCCAAATGGATTTTTCTTAAAGCACATGTCTGACCGTGTCACTCATCTGTTCAGTAAATTCTAATAGCTTCCTTTGCCTCGAGGACCAAATATAAATTCATAACATTGGCATTTAAAGCTCTTTCTAACCTGGTACTATTCCACCTTTTTACCTTTCTTATGCATTATTCTTAACCCCATACTCTCTAGCCCAGTTATATTTGTCTGTTTGCTATTACTTGTACATGATACTCCACCTTGTGTTTTCATGCCTTTTCACTGGCTTATCTTCTATGGCTGATATTCTGTCTGACTATCTCTGAGAAGCCTTGGTTTCTTTTAAGGCTTAACTCAAATGCCAAATTTCTCAGGAGGCCTTTCCTGGTTTACCTAGTTGTTAGTGCCTTCTTTCTCTTCTTGTTATTCAGTTGTTCAGTCATATTTGATTCTTTGTGACCCCACAGACCATTGTATACCAGGTCCTTCTCTCCTTTACTATCTCCCAAACTCTGTCCAAGCTCATGTTCATTGTTTCTATGGCACCATCTATCCATCTCATCGTCTGCCATCCCGTTTTCCTTTTGTCTTCAAACTTTCCCAGCATCAGGGTCTTTTTCAGTGAGTACTGTCTTTTCATTTTATGACCAAAGTATTTAAGTTTCTGATTCAATATTTGACCTTCCAATGAATAGTCTGAATTAATTTCTCTCAGATTTCCTTATAGTCCAGCTGTCACAGTCATATTTTTTACTGGAGAAACCACAACTTTGATTATGAACTTTTTTTAGCAAGGTGATACCCCTGCTTTTTACTATGCTGTCTAGATTTTCCATAGCTTTCCTTTCAAGGAGCAAGTGTCTTAATTTCATGGTTGCTATTGTCATCTACAGTGATCTTAGAGCCCAAGAATATAAAATCTGAAACTATTTTCACTTCTCCCTCTTTTTTGCCAGGAAGTGAAGGGATTACTTGCCAAGATCTTAGTTTATTGGATGTAAAGCTTCAAGCCAGTTTTTACAGTTTCCTCTTTCACCGTCATCAAGAGGTTTCTTAATTCTTTGTTACTTTCTGTCATCAGAGTGGTATCATCTGCTTATCTGAGATTATTGATATTTCTCCCTGCAGCCTTAATTACAGCTTTTGATTTATCCAGCATGGCATTTCACATGATATATGCTGAAAATGATTTAAATAAATATGATGACAATACACAGCCTTTTCCAATCTTAAACCAATCAGTTGTTCCATGTTTGGTTCTAACTGTTGCTTCTTGACCTCCATGGAGGAGACAAGTAAGATGGACTAGTACTCCCATCTCTTTGAAGATTTGTCACATTTTGTTTTGATTCACATAGTCAAAGGCTTTAGTGTAGTCAATGAAGAAGTCAGTACTTTTTTTTATTCTTGCTTTCTCCATAATCTAGTCAATGTTGGCAATTTGGTCTCTAGTTCCTCTGTCTTTTAAAAAACCAGTCTGCTTTTCTGGTAATTCTTGGTTTGCATATTGCAGAAGCCTTACTTGCAGAATATTAAGCCTAACCTTGCTTGCATATGAGATGAGCATAATTGTTTGGTAATTTGAACATTCTTTGGCCTTGCCATTTTTTAAAGGATTGGGCTGTAAACTGAACTTTTCCAAACCTTTGGCCAGTGTTGAGTTGTCCAAATTTGCTGGTATGTTGAGTGTGACATTTTAACAGCATCATCTTTTAGCATTTTAAATAGCTTAGCTCAAATTTTGTCACCTCCTCTCCACTTATTACTAGCAATGCTTCCTCAGGCCCATTTGACTTCATTCTACAGGATGTCTGGCTCTAGATCAGCAACCATCGTGGTTGTCAGTGATGTTAAGATCTTTCTTCTATAGTTCTACATATTCTTGCCACTTTTTAATCTCTCCTTTTTCTGTTAAGTTCCTACTATTTTTGTCTTTTATCATGCTCACTTTGCATGAAACATTCCTCCAACTTTCCTGAAGAGATCTCTTGTCTTTCTCATTCTATTGTTTTCTTGTATTTCCTTGTATTTCTCATTTAAGAAAACCTTCTTACTGCTCCTTGCTATTCTTTGGAATTCTGCATTCACTTGGGATATCATTGCCTTTCTCCTTTACCTTTCACTTTCCTTCTTTCCTCAGCTATTTGTAAAGCTTCATCAGGTAGCCATTTTGCATTTTTGCTCTTCTTTTTCTTTAGAATGTTTTTGTTGTTGTGATTGCTGCCTCCTGTACAATATTGCTAATCTCTGTCCAGGTCTTCAGGCATTCTACCAACCACATCTCATCCTTCTCTTTGATATTCATAAGGGGTATTATTTAGGCCATATCTATTTAGTCTGATGGTTTACACTACTTTCTTCAATTTAAACCTGAATTTTTTAATAAGAAGCTTATGATCTGAGTCACAGTTAGCTCCAAGTCTTGTTTTAACTGACTAGATAGAGCTTCTCCCTCTTGGACTTAGAAGTATATAATCAATCTGATTTCAATATTGACCATTTGGTGAAGTCCATGTATAGAGTTGCCTTTTGGGTTGTTGAAAAAGAGTATTTGCTGTCTAGTGAGTTAGCTTAAAAAAAAAAAGAGAACTCTCTTAGTCTGTGCCCTGCTTCATTTTGTACTTCAGGGCCAAATTTGCCTGCTATTTTAATTTTCTTTTGACTTCCTACTTTAGTATTCCAATCTTCTATGCTGAATGTGACATCTTTTTTTGGTGTTATTTCTAGAAGATATTTTAGGTCTCCGTAGAACTGATTAACTTTGGGCTTTTCAACATCAGTGGTTTGAGCATAGTGACACTGAATGGATTTCCTTCAATTTGAACAGCTATCCTTCTGACATTTTTGAGATTATGTCCTAGTACTGCTTTTCTTTCACTTCTATTGACTATGAGGGCTAGTACATTTCTTCTAAGGGATTATTGCCCACACTGTGTATTTGTCCTTTGTGGCTGAAGAAGATCATGCCGTCAGAGAAAAAATGACATGACTTATACTTGACTTTGTTTTGAGTGAGGGAAGACTGTGCAGGTCACCAGCCTCCATTCTCCTTCAGAGCCATCTGAATCCAGTGACCAGATATTCATAGGATGACTGGAGATGACCCAGGATGAGGCAATTGGGGTTAAGTGACTTGTCCAAGGTCACACAGCTAGTGAATGTCTGAGGTGAGATTTGAACTCAGGTCCTCCTGAACTGGTGCTCTATCCACTGCATGACCTAGCTGCCCCTGTTGCCCACACTAGTATATGTAGGAATCACCTGAATTAAATTCACCCATTCTCATCAATTTAAGTTCACTGAAAAGTGTCTTCTACTCCAAGGTTATCTTTTATTTGCTTTATCTGTTTTGTACATACCTATTGCTATAGAATCAACACTCACTGAAGTCCCTATCCCAAGCGCTCCTTGGAAAACTGTTTTTTTATTTATTTTGAGATGAAAATTGAGGGAGACCTAAGAGATTTCCTTGGACTTTATGAAATCTATGAAAGAGGAGGAAACAAGCGTTTATTAAGCGCCTACAAGGATCCAGCCATTGTAGTAAGTGTTTTGCAGATATATTTCACTTGATCCTTGAAATAACCCTGGGAGGAAGGTGCGGTTATCATCCCCATTTCACAGTTGAGAAAATGGAGGCAGATAGCAGTAAGTGATGCATTAAGGGCCACAGAGGTAGTAAGTATCTGAAGTCTGATTTGAATTCAGATTTTTCTGACTCCAGGCCCAGTAGTATAGTAGTATCTACAATACTACTTACCTGCTCCTTAGAGCGGGGAGGAGCCCTGAGATCTAGGTAACTCAACACAGGTGATGGAATTAGGAAGAACAGATGAGCACCACCTGGAACTCTACCTAAGAACAGTTTTCCTTCATTGGTTAAATCTTCCTGGAGTCTGATTCCAAGAAACCACTGCACTAGAAAGCATCTCCTTCCTAGCATGGTGTTTATTGGATGTGGCTTCTATAAGGTGAGATGCCCAATACCAGCACAGGTGAATGGTGACAAAGCTCTTGTTTAAAACTCCATTCAGGTATTTAACAATGCAAGCTGAGGATAGTATGGGAAGTGGGAGAATTGGTATATGTGATGGTAGCAGATCCAGTGTTGGATGTCTTTCTTGAAGTGGGTGCCCTGCTCAGAGTCAGGTTCAGGGGAGCCTATGAGGAAAGATATGGTTTGTGAGTTTTGATGGTGGCTTCTGCAGTGGTGGTCTTGATGAACATTTCATTTCTGTATTCTGTCAAAAACCAGGACAATCTAATTGGGGGTGAGGTAGAGAGCTGATACTTTCCATTTAAAAGAACAAAACTTTTTGCCTTGAGATGGGGGAAAAGGACCGATGTATTCAATTTGCCAGTTTGAAACAGATTGAGAATTACATAAGATTGGATATTTTTCTATTCTGGGCCTCATTTGGTTCATCCAATATTCTGTCATTAATGTACTTGAACATAAATGCCCTCAGAAAGTGGGGCCTTCTTTATATCTCTGCTGACCAGATTGGAAGTATGAGGTTGAATTTAGGTAGCTTAGTGAAGTAATATTAGACTCCTTCCCAAGTGAAGTTAAACTATTCCAAACTAACCTGAGCTATAGAAATAGAAAAAAAAAGGCATATGCAAGATTAATAGCCCCATACCACTAGACTTGGGCTTGCTGGTCAATCACATTGATGAGGTCAGCAATAGCTGCAGTCATAGGCATGATGACAGTGTTTGACTCCCTGTGGTCTGCTACAAATTTCCAGCTGCTATCTTCCTTCCTTACAGGCTGAATAGGGTTGTTTTAAGGGAAATTCGTATAGTGAAGTATTCTGGTTTCCTTAAAGTTCATCGCAGGAAGGAAATAGCTTTCACCTTGCCTAAGCTCTGGTATTATTTGGATTGGACAGCATAGATGACTCAGAACCCCCTAGAGTTACCATTCCTCTTCACAATACAAACATAGATAATGATGAAAACACTCATACCAGTACTATGGACTTTCAAGAGATTATAATGTCCATTTCCACTATATATTCCATATAATTGACCAGTACAGCTGTGACCCTGAATGGGGGATTGTCCTCTAACCACCTTTTCTTTTCCCTCATGGTCTGCCCACTCAAATCACTTGTGATAAATGAAAATCCCAAGACAGATTTTCTGAGTAATTAATAATCAATTTATTAGTTAGACTAGCTAATAATCAATAAATTGGTGACCATTTGTCTCTCCTGACATCAAAGACAAAATCATGGAGATCCCTGAATACTTAAATATTTTGGGAAAAGGAGATACCTCTGACAGGTGAAAATTAACCCTGATTGGTGAACAATTAATACAGGGGTGCGCATATTAATGAGGAGGTGGACTAAAAGTCTTTAGATTTTTCTGCTGAGAATATGATTTCATCGTAAACTTAACTGCCTGCAGCATTTTGGAGAAAGGAATCCATCTTTACCCAGACCACTCTGGTTGGTTTTCTCCTTTGTGAACTGGGTCATTCTCACATATAATCGAGAGTTCCAAGGACAGGGGCTTATTTCCTAAGGGCAAGAACTTGCTTAGACTGGATTCTGTTTGTAAGGTCCTCAAGTTGGGTGAGGTCCTGTGCAAGATCGAGAGACATTTACCCAGAAGATTTGGGCAATGTCATCTATCAGCAATGTCCTTCACAGATGGGTAAATGACCTACAGGGACTGGTCCCTGCATGAGGAAGTAGAAAGGAAAAACCTTAATGCAAATTTAATAATTGGTTACAATTGGTTAATTATAATTGGTTAATAACCAATAGTTGGTTATTAACCAATTAATATAAGAAAAATAATCATTTCTCTCACATTTATGGAAATTGAAGAGTCCTGATGAACTTACTAGGAGTCCCCTGGTGTGACTGTAACTTGATTGCTGGTGTCCAGCAGCCCCTTCTTTATTTCCTGCCTCCTCCTTTCATGCTATCCTAATTAAGGTATTTGGCCTCTAATCTTTCCTGAGTCTTAGGGGAAACTTCAGCCTTTGTTAGGGGATGAAATTCTAGCATTGGGTTGGAAACAGGAAGACCAGGGTATGGAATTCTACCTCAGACTGTGTGACCCTGGGCAAATCACTTCACCTGGTCAGGATTTCATTGATTTTTCTCATCTATAAAGTGAGGAGGTGGGCTTGACGTCTTGGGTCCCTTTCAGTTATAAATCTATGATCCTATGATGATTCTGCCTAAAGGGACTCAGGAGGCTTTGGATAACCAAGTGGGATAGAGATTTTTGTGATGCCTAAAGCTTGTCTGGGGAAAAAGTGTCTTTATTGTCCCAATTGTAGATGTTAGAGTTTCAGTAGCACCTCCCACAGACTAGTTATTAATCTTCTTTGAAACCTATGTTCCAGTAGCCATAGTCCAAATTCCTTTTAGAAAATTGTGTCGTAATTCTCTGATCTAGTTGGGTGGGTGGGTCATTTGTTTAGATGACTATTATGGAAGTCCCAACTTCCACTCAAATTTCAGCAGTTTTTAGTCTAATGGGATCATAGTTTGGGATTTGCAAGAAGCCTTAGAAGTTATCTGATCCAACTCCCCAGTTTTACAGTTGAGGAAACTGAAGTCCAGAATGATCACTTGACTTGACCAATACTAAACAGATATATATGTAAGGTGGATTTTTGTATGTGTAAGGTGGATTTTTGTTATTCCTTCTTAGAGTTTAGTTTCCCAGGATCCATGGTCATAACAATATCTTTTTCCTTGACTCATGACTTGTAAATATCTCTACCACGCTTTCACAACATTATATAGTGATAAATAATATAAACATTTGTTCTTAAAATTGTAAATATCCATCGCAACTGTACAGTGAGATATAATGGAGAGATATTGTAAATTTGTGAGGCTATTTCTGGCAATATGTCTCCTTTGTATGTTGTCCTATAAAGCAAGTGGACACTGGTCAGTAAGTGGGGAATCTGTGTTTGCCTCAACTAGTCCCTATTAATCTTAGGGAAACCCATAGGGAAATATGATAGTGTAACGCTGTGTGTGTCTTTATTAGACCCCATCAAGGTTTAGGGGGAACCCATTTAGGATTTGAGTAATGCAAAGAGAAATACATGTATTTGCCTCGCCAGGCCTCCATTGAGATTTGAAGGGATTTAGGGGAGTATACGAGTTGGAATGTTGTGCTTGTCTAGATTAACCCCATTGAGATGTAGGGGTAGTTGTCCCCCACTTTCTTGCTGGCCTCTGCAAGAAGGATGATTAGGGAAACTGTAGGAGTTCGTTCTTCTGATATCAGCAACTCTCTTGAGAAGACTAGAATAGAATAAAGTAAGATTATTAACCCCTCTGAAGCTGTCTTCCTGTCCTTCCTGTCTACCCAGATCAAGAATGAACCTGTTAGAGGCTAGAGTCCAAAACTCCAGTGCCTCCTGTGTGTTATTTGTGAAGCAAGATATTAAGTGGGGGAACTAGAATTTAACCCCCTGCCCTCTGTTACCACATCCAGTACTCTTTACATTGGACTCAGTTTCAACCTTGCAGAAGTTGACATATGAGAACAGATATTGCAAGTTTTGTTCTAGGTTCTCCTGAAGTTGCTAGAACCTTTTGTTTTTCACCCTTCCCCTTCTCTATCTCATATCCTTCCCCTCTCCATCCACTTTCATAGGATACCTGTGGTAGGAAATTCCTCAAACTGAGAAGACCATGCTAAATCTTGAATTTAGAGTGACAACAACCATTTAGTGGTGACCAAGATGAGTCTACAAGTAGGTGTACCCCAATCCAAGTCCCAAAATATGAAGATTTAGTGGTTGAGTGCAGAGAGAAGTGGGGACAATTAAAAAACTTGTCTAGTTTCATCTAGTAACCAACTCTACTCATAACCCACCTCATTTGTAGTTATATACCTCTCATCCCAAATATGGTACCTTGCAGTAATCCACCTAAGGCAAGGATATAGGTTCCTTTTAATCATCTCCTTTAACTTTAAGAAATGTGAACATAGAATCTAACTACATTTTTTGCCCTCTTTTGAAATGCTTGTGTATAAAGTGGTAGTCTACTTTTGGGCACTATTGAGCAGTTGATCTGCTCATACCTGTTTGGTCAAGTCAAAGTCTATTATCACTTAAATGAGACTCCATCTAGAAGGTGGAAGCTTAGTACTCTGGATGCTGATTGTCGTGGTGGTGCAATAGGGAGAGTTGCATTGAGTCAATTCACTACATAAACTTTCAAGACTGCCAAGTCTCAAGGTCCTCATGGCCTTGTGGGACTATCTCTTTGCCAGCAATTGTTCTAGTATATCATCATAATGCTGTTTAAACTTGTCCTATAGCCTTTCAAATTCCTTTGTCAAGAACCCCCTAGTGAATGAGAAGAGGATAAAATAAAGGCTCTCTTACCAGTAAGTAGGTCATATCCCCTTTATCCTTACAGCTCTGATATCATTGTCAAAGGGGTTCAACACATTTTCCATTGAGACCTCTGGGTTATAGACCTTCCTTGCAGACCATAACTGATCAGTTCGCACTCCTATCAATATAGTTCCTTTTACTTCTGTGGTTTCTAAATCTCTTATTGGTTTCTTTGCCTTCATGGCATACTCCTTAAAGAAAAAGACATATTCACACCCACTTTTAGTTATTAAATGTGTGTAGACTGCTTACATTCATTTAGCTTATGCTGGTGAGCTACTTTTTTGGGGGAAGGGGATGAGGAGAGGACCTGTCAACACAGCTAGGAAATGCTAACCTTGGTGGTATCTTTATTTTCCCTGTCAACCTCCTTAAACATTGACTTGGCTAGTCCTTTCAGGTTAGTACCATTAAGAAAACTCCTTGTATGCAGCCAGGAGCTCAGTGGTTATTTCATTTGAGGATCCTCTATCAGGTTATCCAATTTGTTCAATCTCCCCTCTCTTTGAATCCACTTTCTCTACTTCAATCACTAGGTCAACTATGAGATAATCTCAAACTAAGCTTGTTGACTACACAAAATGTTCTGGGCAAGGACTGTTTCAAGACAATCTGGTTCATGCTTAGGATCGAAGCCAAAATGAGATATTTGTAGATCACATAACTTAACAAATGGAAATTTACTCAAATATAGAAGGTATGTTCAGCAAAATACAACATTGGTTCAGTTGGATGCTTCTCCCCTTACCTCCAAATCTTCCAGAATGATGTGCCTAGTCAGAAGGGTGTGTTGGCTGAAGAATTTCTTGAGAATTGTTTTCCTTAGATTTTAAGTAAAAACTGTCTTAGGCAACAGAGACCTTCCATTCTTCTTTGCATCAATATCTGTAGGACAAGTTTATAACAAAATAAGGATAAGAGTTATTTTTTTCCTGTTCAGTTTTTCTTTTTATAAAAATGGGTTACTTCAACTTTCTATTTTTTATCTACCAATTTGAATATTTTGGTAAATATTCACTTCATTTTGGCATGTAATCAAAATAGTTTCTAATCATTTCTTTTCTTTTCATTTCTTGTGAATTATTCTTTTTTCAATTTTTTATTTTGGCACTTTGTTTTTTAGCTCTCATTTAAAAAAATCAAATGAGCTAATAGCCTGTATTCTTTGAATCTGAAAAAAGAATTCACAAAAAAGTATCAGTTTTATTGATTCATTTTTTTAATCTTATTTATTTCTTCTTTGACTTTCAGAATTCCTGTTTTTTGTTTTTATTTGGACTTTTTGATTTGCTGCCTTTCTAGTTTTTTTGAGTAGCATGTTTTAGTTACACTGACCCATCCTTTCTCCCTTTTTTTGTTGTTGATGAAAATGTTTAGAGTTTTGGTGTGTTGTTACATTGCTATCATTTTCTCTTATAAAATTATTTATTGTTTCCACAATTTATTTTTGACCCATACATACTTTAGGATTACATTATATACCCTCCATCTAGACTTGAATCCTTTCCCAAATACTCCTTATGAATGCTAATTTTAATTGAATTTTGGTCAATAATACTCATATATACAAATGGATCTATGATCTCATTGATACAAGAGTTCCCTCTAGTGGTTCAGTTTGTGACCCATCCATGCATACCTATCCTGTGGGAACCATATCTAAGTTTTCCCTCATCCCCGCAGGTTCATTACAGAAGATCTACCCAAATATCTGAATGATTTCCTTAGTTGAACCTAAACATCATAAGGTTATCAATGAATCATTCTGTTTGTCCACCTGTCTCTCCTCAGTTTCACTACAGGACCAATCCACCTTCTCTTTCTGCAATACAATTCTTTGGTGACTTCCTTTCCTCCTATTCTTTAAAGATTTTTGTTGGTTATATGTTGTACCCTGCACACACCCAGCATTGTGCCTTTTACATTACCCTCTGTAGGATAATCATTTTTAATTCTTTGGACCTGAAGTACTTATAGGTAAGACACTACTACCATGCCATAGCTATGTTTCTTTACACTTGCTGTTTCCCAAATGTGGAATGCTCTGCCCCTTTACCACCATTTCTTAGCTTCCCTGGCTTCCTTCAAGAAGCATCTCAAAGCCTGCCTTTTTCAGGAGGCCTTTACCCCAGTTGCTAATGTCTTCTCCATTTAATTACTTTCTTCTACTCTACATATATCATCTTGTGTTAATCTAATTATTTTCA